>JAAXYW010000349.1:0-41619 GCA_036851895.1 Orthonychiurus folsomi | reverse complement strand
TATTAACGCGAGTCATATCTTATATGTCAACCCGGTCAAATTTGATATTAACAATTTAATATTACTAACAAAATTAATTACTTGAACTGTACAAGTCGCACTTAGAAATTAAAATACCCTTAACATTATTCTTTTAAAAATTGAAATGATATATTATAGTTAGGAGGCTTGTCCTCAGTGATTTTTTCTTAAAATTGAGATTGGACTTATTAACTCAAAATTAAGTTTTACTGCGCCGCGCCGCGCCGTGGAACTCCGCTTCAGTGTTTTTTGCAGCACAGCTGGGTTTATGCTACATTTGGTCTCTGGCTTTTACGTCTTGTTTTGGTTGAATTTACTACAATTACTAATATGAAGTTACTACAATTAGTTGAGAGCTAGACCAAAGAAAAATAAACCAGAATTCTTTTTGTACCGTTCAAAAATACGCATTTTTGGAATATATTCGCCCATTCTTACAATTTGTCGTGCAGTGAATATTTATTCAGAGCCCCAATGCAATGAGACTTAATTTCAACTGTAATAAATCATGAGTTTCTCCTCCTCCAATGAGTAGTGGACTGATCTTAATTTAGAAATAAGTGGGTTAGTGACGGTTTATGCTGTTGTACTTTTTCACACGGCTGCCGGCGAGCCAAAAATCTGAAGGAAACTTACGGTATCCGGAATACGCGGTGCCCCATGGCATAGCTTGCATGGCAAAGCAAACGTATAGTTTTACGTTGAATAGGAACCTGACCAGCAATTAACTCCACTTTTAATTAATTACTATTAGCTTGCATCTCCCATGTCCATGATTGTATTAAATGCATAATACATTCAGTTTTTTATATCTGTTTCCAAATGGAATTTCAAACGAAGCAGATCTGGTATGTTTTAGAATACAGATTTGATCATTTCTAGACGATTCGCACAATTTAAAGTACTTCATGCATTCCAAACAAGTAGCACTGCAATAGCCTAGCAGGAAAACCAATTCTCACGTTTTTGAAGGATTTAGTTTTATTCGTAGAATACTTCACTTGATTTACTGGATCAGTGTGTCATTGCCCAGCTTCAATAACTGAATGCAACTCAAGCGAAACATAACTGCAAGTGCATGCATACTTAGTTGTGTTATTAATTTCTAATCTTTAAGGTCACTGCGTTTCCATAATTGAAATTTCAAAATTCAAGCGGAACAAGAATAAATATTAGTATTCAACTGGGTTTTCATAAATGAGAATTAAAATGTTATTTTGGTTGTTGTCCGACAATTGTGCATGTATCCAAGTATGCCCATGAAGCTCATGCATTTGATTGTAATTGTCAGGTTTTTGCATCACGGAAAAATTCAGGGAGAGGAGGAGGATCCAAACAAGTAGTACAGAAAGAAATAATATACAAATGATGAAGGAATGACTGCTGGTGTGCATAATGTACGCTTGAGATTCTTACTCCGATTGTTGTAACTTCAAAGACCAGATTGTTGGTTGTCTTTAGTTAGACCAGACGTCTTTTGACTACCACTCCTCAGTCTTGCCCAACGACTTACCAGTTCAACAACTCCATACCATTCCTCATACTCCCTGTGAATTCATAAAATATATTTTACAATAATTCAAGTACAAGTCCGTCCAAATCCAGAGCACTCCAATGCAAGTCCAGTAGATTTTTTAGGAGTATTCCCTGGATAGTGAAACCACGTCCAAATTTTATTTGATCAGTTGTTGACGTCAAAGTGCGCCGAGTAACATGAGACACCCGGTTCCCCTCATCTGCGTCTTCGCTTCAATTCTTTTCCTCATCTCCATGGTTTCCATGGTCAAAGGTTAGTCAATCTTTTGTCATTTAGCTGAATAGATTTGCGTCAATCGTTTTCCTAAATGTCAACTGCATAAAAAAACGAAGAAAATCCTACCAAAAACGTTGGGACATTTTGCTGCAAATTAAATGCATCGATTCCTGGCTTATGTGCCGGGTATATTAGAGCGAGATTCTAGGCAGGGAAAATGAGACACCAGAAAAACATCGCGTCATCGTCGCCTTGCAGAAAACATCATGTGAGGGAATATACTTGTTAGTTAAGATGGAAGAAATGCATAATAATTAGCGTTGACTTGGCTATCGTTGGCAGCGTGGTTCGTTCGCCTCAATTTGTTTACTCAATGTGAAAGTTTTATTGGGCAAGGAGTGGATGTCAACTGCATTGCATGACATAAGGAGAGGATGGACGAGGCGAGATCCAGAACCATATGTAAATTACAGCCTGAGTCTTTGCTCACATGAGTAGGGAAATGTTGTTATGCATGCCGTCAACGCATTGGTTTCAATTGGAGTATTATGACCATCCAATTAATTATTCAAATCACCTCCCCACAACACATTTTGGTAAAGCAAAGTGCCTGGCAACCAATTCAATGGAAATGGCTATTCGCCGCCTCTAAATCAGAAGAATTGAGCAGGAAGGGCATTTGATTCTCAATTTGAAAATAATTGTCCTTTCTATTAACCACTCCTCATGAATTACTGGGGAACTCGTAGACCGGAAGACTCAATATCTGTGTCTAACTTTTCTTAGACGCAATGATGACTTGAGAAGCGAGGAAGTAAAAACTATGTTGGTACGCATCCAATCAATGAGGAAAACTTGATTTTTATTACAGTTTCCTTGCAAATGAGACGCGTTGTTAGTTGGCTAGGCTAATCATGACATTTAAATGTCATAATACAAGAAGCGATTCATGGCGCATACAGCAAGACAAGGCACACATCCCATGTTACATGCTTGCTGCCGAGTATTTAAATTGCTGTAGTTGAGAACTTTTCTAATCCTGGTTCGCGCTGCTTATTTGCTTTGTAATTTAGATTTAATGCGTATACAGTTTGAAATAGCACGATCTGATTGCTTTTTAGGAGAGCAAAAGGAACTATTTGAATGCCCGGAACCATCCGGTAACTTTGCGGATCCTGCCACATGTCGTCGATTTTATCAGGTAAAGGGGCAGATTTCGGCTAGATTTCCGTAAAATGCACAGATCCACAGAAAGCAA
This sequence comes from Orthonychiurus folsomi, assembly GCA_036851895.1. Lineage (NCBI taxonomy): Eukaryota > Metazoa > Arthropoda > Collembola > Poduromorpha > Onychiuridae > Orthonychiurus > Orthonychiurus folsomi. The sequence continues at coordinate 38,587 of JAAXYW010000349.1, read as the reverse complement.
TGAGAAACATTTGAAAATTTACAGTGTGTTGACGGACATCCTTATGAGTCACGCTGCCCTGCAACTCTTTACTTTGATGACGTTAACAAATTCTGTACTTTCAAAAATGAAGCAGTTTGTGGGCCAGTCCCCATCAGTAAGCATTCTCTAGTATTTTTAATTATGTTTTAATTAATTGCTCCTAAACTGTATTCTTACATTCGTTTTCATGAGCCGCACGCATGCTAAATGCACTTTTCCTTTCAAAAACAGCTCAAGCCCCAGCAACAGAAGCCCCCTTGGACTTGGCCCTGAAATGTGACTTGTCCAATTGCGAGTTACCAAATTGTTATTGCTCAAAAGATGGGACTCTGATTCCTAATCGCCTGGATCCAAACAAGGTACGAAACATGCAAGGTGGATATGTAGCTTTGCTGAGTGGCATTCCGATTCCAACCAGCATACTTCATTTGCATAGTTAATTTCATCTTCGACAACATTCTCCCTCTGCACACGGCACCAGTAGTCCCGTCCACACCTTTGTTTTTGTAGTTTAGGAGCAAGAAGGCCAGGGCATGGGAACAACAATGGAGTAATTTGAAAGCATTTTCTCTTTTCTTCGTCAAACTGAATGTAATGCTGACCACCCGATCCATAAGAAGAGAAACCTATCCCATGTTCTCCTCAAATCTTAAAATAACATTAACTAGACCTCCTCATCCATCATTTGCCCTTTTGAAGTTTACGGAGGTTGGTTGGTCTAACTGCACTAGTGGTCTGGGCCTGGCCCAGAGTCCTAACGAATCCAGACCATACAATGTAAGAATAATTATTTTTAGGCCGAGGAAAGGAAGAGTTTCTCTCGGTTGGTCATTCCGTGCTATGATATTGTAAAGTAAATGTGACGTCGTGTTGTGACTTATGAGCACCAGAGAACAATACGCGCTGACGAAGTTGTGAATGAATCATTGTTGCTTAATTTTGGATGGATACGGCTGATTAGATTAGACAATTATTTCGCCCTAGAAAAGATTTCTACAAGAATTTATGCACTTGTAGTAGCAGTGATTTGGCAAGAGCCATGCACACTTGCACTAAACTATTTGAAGCTTCTGAGACAAAAATATGGAATACGGCGCTATCTTCCTTAAGTTATTCTAGATTTTTATTATGGGCCGTTGTCTTTTCATTGACATTGAGAGACTCGACTTGGTATAAATTTGCTTATGAATTTAATAGTTAGTTGAAAGCCAAGTAGATTCAAGTTGTGCTTTTCCATTAATATTCATCGTTGCTGACTTGCAGACACCACAAATGATCCTATTGACCTTCGACGGAGCGGTCAATATCAACAATTACGACCATTATCAACGCATATTTTTAAATAACCGAACAAATCCCAATGCCTGCCCAATTAGAGGAACTTTCTTCATCTCGCACGAGTATTCTAATTATGAGCAAATTCAACGACTTCACTACGAGGGTCATGAAATTGCTGTAGAAACCATTTCGTAAGTTCAGTGTCCTATGAAAATTTCCATATGACTTTTTATAAGGATTTGTAGTCGGTATATGCTAATTTGTAGTCAATTCAAATAAATCCCGACAGAAAAAGTTGGGCGCTAATCAATTTGTTGGCTTTACAGAGTAGAGAAAGGCCTGGAGAGCCAGGGATATGACAGATGGGCTCAGGAAATGGTTGGTATGAGGGAAATCATTGGGAAATTTGCAAACGTCAGTGGCGATGACATCATAGGAATGAGAGCCCCGTTTCTGAAACCTGGACGAAATGCTCAATACGAGGTTTGATCTTAAGTTTCGCTTAATTACCATTCCACATTCTTTACCTCAAATTATTTTTACATCTTTCTTGCCGGGACACACTTAAAATAATTATGTACGCACAACATTTCATAGCCCAAGAAATGTTTAGAACTCATTTTTTTTCTGTCTCATGTCTCAGATTTGGTTTTTAAACAGGTTCTTGAAGACTTTAAATTCGTGTGGGATAGTTCAGTTGGAGTTCCACCGATCCGCGTCCCTGTCTGGCCCTACACATTAGACTACAAAATTGCTCATGAATGCAAGGCTGGAACATGCCCTACCCGCAGTTTCCCAGGTAGGGCTTCTGAATAAAATTAACTCTGACGAAAAAAACAACACACTCCTCTTTGAAAATTAGCCAGGAGCTAAACAAATTGTTTTTATTTTTGCCTAAGCTGTATGGGAGTTTCCACTCAATGCACATTACATCGAGAGTTTTGAAGGTGGACATTGCCCTTATATGGACCAGTGTGTTCTCTTCAATCATGATTCTGATCAGGTGAGTGAGCCGGTACATATTTGAATTTAATGCAATTCAAGGAGCCTACAGTACATTTTTTGCTAAGATTTATAATACTTTGTGAACTGGCGACTGGCGCTGGGATTCACTGTAGATCCTGGGGGTACTGATTTAATTATTTCACGGTACCATCATGCCATGAAGCACTCATGAATCTACGAAATAATGATCCCGAATAATTTTTTGTGAATAGATCCTGGAGTGGCTGCAAGAGGACTTCAAGAGGCATTACGATCAGAATAGAGCTCCTTACATGATGCCATTCCACACCACCTGGTTTCAGAGCATAGAACTGGAAAAGGGTCTTCACAAATTCATTGATTGGGCCAGAGGACAGTGCGTGAAGATTTCTCATATTCATTTAAACTGAAAAATGCTAAAATTCCCTATTCTGTTTAGACCAAATGTATGGTTCGTTACAGCGACCCAGGCTTTACTTTGGATTACTGAACCAAAAGTGGCAGAAACTCTAAATACATTTGAGCCATGGGACTGCAAAAAGCGGGTCGTTCCTCCACAGCCATGCAACCTGCCAAATAAGTGCCCTTTGATCTTCAGGCCAAATAAGGGCCCTGCTTCTACTCGGTATTAATTACAAATGATATGCTTTAAAGATTCATGAGATTTATGAAACTGAAATTAATATCAGATACATGACAACCTGCCTTGACTGCCCTGAGCAATACCCATGGGTTGGAGACTATGATGGTGACGGTGATGGCACTGAGGAATCCCACATTTATATAAAGAACAACAAGAAGTAAAAAGAAGAAAAATACTCAAACCCAATCTATTCCCCATACCCTACGAAATATTTGTAATCCACAAAAGATGTGGACCAAATGATCTTCAATATTCATGATTTTTGGCACTGCTGTTGACTATTTTATCCGTAAGCATTTTATATCCAGTGATCATGAAATCATCGTTATTGCATCTTAAGGCAACGAATCGATATTTTGCTTCAACTCTAATTAATTATATCATTAGTATAGAAACAAATCACTACAATTATAGCCGAATGCCAAGGATAATTTTTAATATGCACAACTCATTTGAGCAATAAAATTCTAGTATTTAAACTCAAAGTACTTGTGTTTGTGATTTCTCACGATCTACTTGACTTTACTTTTACTATGAACAACTGGAAACTACTTATTTCCATTTAGAATCCCGACGGATGCTGTGTTGGAGTCCTTATCGAATTGGAAGCCAGGGACCAAGGTAGTCCTTGTACTTCACGCGTTCTAATGAAAAAATGAAAAAGAAGTTAACTTTGTTAAATTAAATTCTACAATCAAGGTTATAATGTTTTAAATAGCCTGGCTCCTATTTTGCTTACCTCTTGGAGCAAAGTCTTCAGGATGCAGTGTCATGTAATGATAGTATTGCAAATCTCTCTCAGCCAGAAAAACTCTCCTTTTCTCCATCAAATAAGCACCAAGGGCAAATCCTCCTATTGACCAGACTGCCAGCCTGTGTATTCCTAAAAATAAAAAAATAAAATTAATAATGCCTTTCACAATGCCCAACATCAATCAATCATCAATCAATTTGTGTTCAGTCAAATTATTATTTAGGAGCAAATAATAATTACAAACGGGCGTGCTCATTTTTGCCAGATATTCCATTCCACGAAGGTGTGGATCGGTCCGATCGGTACCGGGACAATATAACTTCACACACACGTATTTATTAAATTGAAAATCATGCTTTAACGTTTACCTAATCTCTATTACTCGTATTTTAGCAAAACTGACATTACCATTAAAGCCAAATGTTTCATGAAAAAATCATAAATAACACCAATTAAATTAATAAACTTACCACTGAGTAGTGGTTTTCGGTTCACCAAATTGGTCGCCAAAACTACCATCGATCCAATAAAAGCTCCACCAGTTGGGACCCATAACTTCCCTAACAATGTAATAGAATTGTAATCAGGATCTCCTCTTCTAAATAACTCACAGACTGGATCTAAATTTGGATTAGGGGCGTCCATTATGGCTTATAATTGTTAATGTGGGCGATTCGGATTAGAAAATTAAACCAGAACGGAAAAAACACTTTTAGTATTTCAACTTTGTGAATCAAAAGCGCGCGGGTTTCGTACAGTCCAATCCACAAGTTCCATGCACACCCCGTGCGGTTCAAGCTAAGGCACTTTTCGGTGTCCCGTGTATTGATGATCAATGTTAATCTTTGCAATTAGATCAGTTATACGATGTAGCAATGCTATTTTTAAATTTAATTTGCTAATTATAAAGTGCATCTTGAATCTGATGCGTTTAGACCAGTGTTAACACTGAGTTTCTTTAAGTTAATTGGTCAAATTCACATTACCTGTTTGTAAAAAAAATTCAGCAGATTATTAAATGATTTGCGGACATTCTTTTCTGTTTTATTTACAACACATACCTCCATTAAGGTAATCAGCTTTGGACAATGCAAACTCTCATAAAATATGTCTAGCTTAGTAAGCAATGCATGTGCGGTAAACTGGGAAAATAGTTAATTATTCCTGTTCCAAATAGTGAGCACAGTGTCCACTAAAATTTAAACGGCGTGCCGAAGAATGTTTAAAAAAGTTTTCTTATAAGTCAATAGAATAACATTTTAATATAAAGACTTAAAATTTTATATTCAGCAAATTGTAAAGATGTTCGCTAACGAATTGCTCGGCTTCAATCTCGCCTCATTTAGTGTTCAAAGAAAAGCACTGAAATACAAAATAAAGTACGTAAGCAAAGGGGCAAAACAATTTATTGATGATGATATTAATATTATGGGTTTTACCTGCAAAACTGCATGGTCCAGCTGTTCCGTTACTTTGCCTCCGCATCAAGACTTTTCCTTTTGTTGGTCAGTTTCATTGCCTCCTTCCTCCAGTGCTTGCGTTTATCCATCATCCTCTTGTAAACCCGTTTATGGGAATTTTTAATCATCATTACACGAAGGGCATACTCTTCCTTGCTCTCGTTAGCCTGTTGCTGGGTTGGATCAGTTTTTTCTAGACGACCAGGCTTCACGGACATTTTCTTTACTTGCTTCTTACGCTCAGCTTCCTTCGGATTGTCTGCCACTGGCTCATCCTCTTCACCAATGTCATCATCACCTTCATCATTACTTTCTTCTTCTTCGACATCCTGAGCAATTTCCTCGTTTGCCTTAAATGGAGTCGTCTGTGCCACAATTCCATCCTCCATGTTGAAGAACTGTCTTTTCTCTGGGGGAATGTAATCGCCGTCCTTCTCAGTCAAAAATGGCGAAACATGGGGAGGTAGAACGGCTCCAATGAAGTAGTTTGCGACTGGCAAAATTTTCCCAATATTCAAACTGTCAAATACCCATTGTGGTTGAACGTAGAACCGTGACAAAAACTTTTTGTCAGACTTGGCCATTTCCCTGTCAACAATTTGATGTGTAATAGAATCGTCGGATTCCTGATATGTTGCTCCTGGGAATAGAAGTGCATCCCACGACACTTGTCCTCCACAGGAACGGATAGCGAGTGTCAGGGGTTCCCTGGGCACTTCTCTATTTAAAAAGAATTTATGGCCATCAAAAAGCTTCTTTACTCGGTTGACTCGATTCTCTTCTTGCTTCAACTCTTCCATTTTCTCTGCATTGGCCGTATCTACGTTGGGAAATTCGTCAATTTCAGGTGCAATATCAGCATTGTCATCCTCATCTGCAGTTCGCAGAAGACATTGATTTAAGGCGGCGACTCTTTCAGACTGGAGGCCATCCTCTGAATTAATCAAGCCCCTTCCGTCTTCTTGGGAAACCAAACCTGGTGGTCGCAATTTCGGTGGATAGCAAACATTAATGGTGTTGTAAAGGCGGAAATTTACGAATCCCAAAAGCGCACTGTAGAATTCCACAAAAGTTGCCATTATACGGAAATCCACATCATCCTTGGATTGGGGTTGAAATCCAAAGTTATGTGACATGATCCAGACGACTTGTTGACCCAGAATGTCAGCCTGGAAGTAGTATCCCTTTGTAGATACAAAAACTTTTCGAAGTGCTCTTGCCTCAATAACGTAGTGGAAGAATTCCGTAGTAAGTCTTCTGCAAAGTTGAGTTGCTTCAGGACGTGCAAAAAATATGCTCGGAAATGTGGAGAAGATACAAGTTAAAGTCAAGGCGTCATCAAGATCCCGGACAGCGTCGATGAAGGTTGGATAGCGCTCCTTGACAATGTGGTCCAGACTGTAGGCTGGCTTATGGTCTATGATTCGTTTAAGCCCTTCCTTGTCTCGCAGTGCCATCGCACGACTTTTACGCCGCAAGTAGATTTTGTACTGACGAAGATTATCCACAATTGGTTCGTGAAGAAGGAATTGGATGTCTTTCTTCAAGTACAAAGTTTTCTTCTCCGTTGACCCCTTTTGGGCTCGCTTACGATTCTTCGGCTCACGTGGATAAATTCCCTTTAGGATGCAGAGCTTGCGAAACATTTTCAAACTCAATTGCAATTTCAGAAGGGCTTGCTTTCGCGTCATGTAGATGGACGCCTCCCCGGACTCAAACTAAATCAAAAAAAATTAATCATTACTAACAATTCAAAATATTTTGGGTCAATGAAAAGTCAGAGGCACACCATAGATCTACTCCAAACACTTATACGTGTTTACGGTGGAATGTCGTAATTATTTCAACAAATAGCTAAACAACCATTTCTATACACAATAAGAAATATCGTGTTCAATTCTAACAATATATAGCAAGGAAATAAACAGTTGAACAGGCTATAAATCAAAACAGAGCAAGGGCACGTGCCTTCAAAAGTCCATCTATACATGATATACCAGTTTTCTTAATCTAAAAGTACGAATATTGAATTAAACACAGATAAAACTGTGATTCCTTACCTTCTTCTTCATTTTCCCCATGATTAGGAGAGTCAAAGGATTTGATTTAGCTCTGTGCTTGAATTAATTCTTCTAAACTTGATTGATGTTAGGAATTGAAGAACGTGGTTTGTCGGTCGGTGGAGAAGGGACATGTGGTGAATTGAAATCCGTGGGTTTTTGCAGAACGCGGGCATAGAGAGCTATTCCACTCTTCCAAGTATATTCAAAAGGTGGCACGTCCAACATTAGATGAGGTTACCGGCTAACCGGAATGAAGCTATTGCAGTTATTTATTGCAAGTTATTAACAGAACACATTATTAATCGTAATCAATAAGCAAGCCCGAAGCAGGGGACGCGACGCAGTCATCCTGGTATTTTTTGTTGTCGCATAGACCACACCGCGGCCACATGTTTGCATGCTGGGCTAGCTATATAAATAATTTATGCAGACGAAATCTCAAGTGTATAGCAATCAATAATAATTGTTTCACAGCACCACAGAGAAAAGTGCCCAATTGATAGGTACAAAAAAACGTGTGGTAAATTGTATATTCTAACATTTACGAATTGCATGCCTAAATTCTTGACATTCATACAATTGTCATGATTTATACATTTGCGAATTGCATGCCTAAATACTCGACATTCACACAATTGTCATGATTTAGACGAAACGCGGATGAATTATTTTCCACACTGAGCAGACAGTAGCACTTAAAATAAACAAAGTAAATGTAAGTAAACCAAACATGCAAAGTAAAGTAATACTACTAAACAAGAAGCGTTAACTAGGTATTTTGTACTAGGCTGTCGGTTTTGCTTTAAATTTTGAATTCTTGGTGTTTTCTTTGGATGCCTGGGTTTGGGCTTTAACTTTGCACAAATTGCCTGCTTTATGTCAATGTTAAATTCACAGGTGCAGGAGTGCCATACACCATACCATACATTCCCATAAGTAGCTAAACAATTTCATGTCGAACTGAATAAATTAAGCTCAAAGGCAAATCGGTCGATATAAATAATTGTTACCACAAGACGTCAATAATTGCTCTTCAGTCATTCAAAATTAAAATTTGGCCTATATGTCATTCATTTGCTTTATAAGAGAAGGAATTTCAAGGACTTAAGCCTGTTGACTATTTGAGCCTCCGTCACCGACAATATAAGAAACCAAGCGCGCTGTACTCTAAATAATTTATAGCACGGCACGACGGATGGGATGGCTAGTGCCCTTGTTGAGCATAACACATATTTATTTTATATATGAATGACTTTCAAGTGTCCACGCAATCCAAAACTGGTCGATACGAGAAATTAGAACATTGCCAGTCGAGCTCTAAACCAAAATTCTATTATTTGCATTCCTCCTGGGTTTGGGTTGTTCTTGATTCAACGTAAGGCCACATTTGCCTGAACCGGTCGAGTTGGTAATGAAGTTGAAGTGCTTATTAAGGGACCCTTTGTAAAAGTTCTTCTTAATACACTGATCCAAAGAGCACAAGACAGGATGTAGTTCATTGTGTGTCATTAGTCTTTAATTAACCACGCTGATAAAAAAATTGCCGTGAAGGAATAAGTAGAATAGAGTACTGGCGCTGCTTAAAACAGGATTAATGCTAAATTTTTTGAAAGAATTTATCCCGCTGTATTATATTTGATTGAGGTTTTAACCCCTAAACCTACACTTTCATCATCAGCGCAATTTATTTTTGCAAAATTTACAAAACTTCTTGATGTGTGTGTGTGACGCTATTTGAGGATTCCACAGCTAAGCTTAACGTTCCGCGTGCAAATTCTAATTGCGGATTGCTGAACTTACGACTTGTACTGAGTTTGGCATCAGAGTATTTGACTTGTATACTTCGGGTGCTTGCCTCATGTAGCAGAGTTATAAATATTTATTTACACACAGGATATGTCGGGGTCAGAAGCAAACCAAAATTAAGGATACACTAACACTAAATATTTACAACATAGGTATACACCAATTGTGCATGTGTGTGGAATGAGGATATAATATAAGCTGTGGCGAATGAGAACAGATTTTTTCAACCCTCTCCCCCAAAAGTGTAGTTTCCATTTTTGAAATGATTTGCCAGTGCATGGAAATATTTGTATTGCCAATTCTCATCCATTAAGCAATAGAGAGAATAGATAAAACAGAATTGGAAAGCTTTATGTGCTGAAGCCATTCCTTTTTTTGTACTATTTGGCATTTCCAATAATACTCATTATTTAATAAGAATCCAGGCAAATACCAAGACCACCTTACACATGCTGCTAAACTAACTCTTTCTCCCTTTGTGCTTTCCCATCTGCTTGTGCATGTGGATATAGTTAGCACGCTGTTTAGTTGGTTGGCCATGACAAAAACCAAATTGACAATTGCATCAGATCAAGAAACCATTCTAATACGCCTCCCAAATTCCCAACAAGAAATCAGTTTATTCGGCCTTTGCTTTTACCCAGAACGATAAGAGGCATTGCATGATAAATTCGTTGGAAATACAATACTATCCAGTTCCCAGAAATCACATTCGGCTGCCAATCGCAATTCGTATTAAATCCCCTATTCATTCAAAGCAGCGCGTGCAATATGGTCATTGCAATTAAGTATTGTGGCAGCTGGATTAATGTGAAATGAAGAGCACGACCCTAAATTGTGCAAAATAATTCCTATTAACTCTAATCAGTAAACATGTTTACCCTTGCTGTGCCCTTGCTGAGATGATTTCGCAATTTTACTAGAAATCTGCAAGGAAAATAAGCTGCAATATATTATTTATCTGTTATTAGTAAAGAAACGAATCAAGGGGATATACAAGCAATCTAGCTAGCTGCATGAACATTGCATTGCATTGCTTAAAAATTAAAGTGCAGAAAAATGTGAACAGGATGACGAATAGTGGAAAGGAAGCACGTCGGAAAGGATAGCATTTTACATTACATTACAACATTTTATTTTGCTGACCTTTTACTGAGCGTACTAAAATATCTCAAAACCCTTCTATGCATTTAATTTAACACCAGGGCATTCACTATGTTCGTCCAGAGGGACAATTTCCTTTTGAAAAGGAATGACAGTGAATCGGAAGTCGGACCACCACCACCACACACACCAACCACTTATTGAGGTCGCGTATATGTAATATTTAACTGAAGGACGTCATCATAAAAAATGAACCTTAGGTACTGAATAAGGGGTAGAACCACCCGACGATCCGACTCCTTCTCTCATGTCATGCCATTCTGAGTTGGAAAAAAAGGAGGAGAAACCTGACGTCAATTCAACCCTCCAACCAATGGGAAAACGACAACTGTTTAGTGGAAATGAATTCCTGTCCTTGCATCAGCCATTTGGTAAAATATAACTGACTGAGGGAGTCATAATGATTATTCCTAACTACGATTCCACCTAGAAAGACCTTTAGAAGAACAGAATTCAAAGCACTGAAATTTGTTTTAAAATACAGCTAAAAAGGCATGAACAAAATTTTTCATATCCCTTGACACGAAGTGAAAGCTGTTTTGTGTTGTGTCTGTAAATATTGAAATTGAGATCATTCCACGGGTTCCAGTAACAACTGATCCAAATTGGCAAACCTCAATATGCTGTACATCCAACAAGTGAGGACGAGGAAGGAAACTTTGGTTCCTCTCCGAGATTCCATGGATGACAATTCAATGACGAGCAGTGAGGGAGACCCCAACATCAAAATTGAAATTGTGGATCTTTGTAATATGGGGGAAATCAGTTTTGATACAGAGGATCAAGTCATTGAAGTGGTTACTTCACCTGGACAACTCCTTTCATCTGGTGGAGAGTCAAGCCGAGATGAAAATCCGAGGCCAAGAAAGAGGGCAAAATTGGATCACTTGTCAATGGAACAGAAAGCACAGCACAGAAAAATGATGAATCGGATCTCAGCCCAAAGTGCAAGGGACCGCCAAAGAAGTCTTATGCAACAACAGGAAGAAACTATCAATTCTTTGAGCATTACAGTAAGTGAAAGTCACGAATTTACTTGCAGTTAGCACTCGTAGTTTATTTGTTGTAGGAATTCCAGAATTTTAAAACCCAATTTAAATGACGTTTTGCCTAATGTCTGCTTTCCATTTTCTCTTTCTTAGAATGACGTCCTTCAGAAAGAAAATAAAAAGTTGAAGACAATGAATGACAAATTGATGGCGGAGAAAGCAAGTGAAAATGAAGCCCGAACGAAAGTGGAGGAAGAGAACCAACGCCTTCAAAAACTAGTTGCGGAGCTGGAGATCAAACTGGTTGAAAATGTACGTGCCCGAGAAAGTCTTACATCATCGATGAATGGAGTAAAAGTCTGTAGTAAATGTCCGACTTCTGAGCCTGCCGTGCTCTCCAAGGACCCTCTGCTGAAGGGACCGGACCTACAACAGACTTTAACGTTCATTCTTCTGATGTGGACATTTTCGACAACATGGACATGGACACGCCAGAGATCCTTAAGGCTCTTGAGCACTTCTCGCAACAAATCCTGTGTCAAGACACCGATTTTACTTCACTTGAACAGGTGAATATTGAATATAATTGTCCTTTTTTATATTTAACAACCTTAAAATTTAAACGCATTATAATTATTGTATTTATTATCAAATTCTAGGCTTTTGAAGGAGGAGAAGGAACGAACACAGGCACCACAAATTCGCCAGTGGCACATTCCTTCACTGGAACTGTTGGATCCGGATCCATCAAAATTGAAGACACCGGGCTAGCTGCTGAAGAACCCAAGTCCATCAATTTTTCAGAACATGTCGTCATCAAAGAAGATCCTGTCAATGGAGATACTGGTTTCTTGAGTGTTAATTCTGCGAGTCCATTTGCACCTTTGCCTCTTGTTGAACCGGAATTTGGTTTCCTGTCAGTTGCTTCCCCGCCACTTTCACCAGCTATGTACTCCCCGGCCGCCACCGCCAACACTTCCACGAGCACATTGTCCAAGGGATTCGGCGAACATTCCTTTAATCTTACCAATAAGGTTGACGAATTTAATGATTTCATTGACTCTGGTTATTTGTATGAACCTGATAATTGGGCTTCTCCCGAATCTATTCATTCGGAGGAATTATTCCCCGAATTGTCATTTTAAATTACTCAACTTTCTCTCTTGTTTTCTTATTTATTTGTGTACGATAAACCAGTCAGATATAATAGTCAATTTATTGTTATTGAAAAAGAAAAAAAAACTTTGTACAGTAAAGTGTAAATACTAACGCGGTGGTCGGCTAGAAGGGAGTAGCTTAGGGTACGGGAATCAATTGACAAGGGCTAAAGGTGTAGCACAATTCGGTTTAATGTAAATCGGCCTTTCAAATTTAGAACATTTGGGTCCTTTGAAAAATCAATGGGAGTTAAAGATATATGAATATCCTAAATTTAAGGTTAATTGTACGAGGACTAAAACTTATGAGAAGATCTAAGTTGTTTTGCACAGGGAGGATTTATTGTCAAACAATTTAACCTGTACAATGAGTGAATAAAATCTACATTTCACTAACTGATCCGATTTTGGTTATTTGATTAGTGAAAAATGCCTGGGTTAGTTAACGAGGATTTTCTGTATTTTTCCACTGTTAGGTCTCTGATTCAACAAACTTAGCATTCTTGCAAAAATTGAAAATTACATGCAAATCCAAAATGAGAAATACATATATAAATTGAGAATTCCAATGTTGATCAAAATTTTACGTGTGAATTAAATATAATTTTATGATCGACTCACATTGCTGGTTTTTGTAAAGGTGTAGATTGAATTCTTACAATTTCATTCTTTGCCAGATTTCGTTGGAAAATAAGGTAACCAGAAAAAGTTAAAAAACCGGATTGATGCAATTCCTTCGACATTTATGATGCCAAATTTCAAGGAAATGAAATTGCAGAGTATTCTATTTTGGTTTAGATGATTTTTCCTATTTATGAAATTGCTTTTTGCCTAATTTGAACTGCTGGAAGCTATCCATACAACCAGAATTAAAACGAAAACGTTTAACTGCGTGTAAATCGTAATTACGTGTGTAGAGACATGACTTAGTAAATTCAACTCCAAAACAAAATAAAGAACTTGGTACAACGTTGAAACAGTTTTCGGGCTCTCGCTCGCTTTTATTGGTTACTTGTGAATCATTCGGTACATTATATATTGTAGTTACAGTTGCAATAATGAGGTTTAATTTTTTTTGTATTTTTATGGTTTATGTATTTGTGGGATGGGGAGAACACACAATTCAGCCTGAATTCGTTTCTTCTGCAATATTACTTTGACCACAACATCACTAAGCCCTAAACAGGAATTATAATATGTACACTACTTCCTTCGGTAATATAGTAATAATATTATGTAACAATAATTTATGGATAGATAGCAAATTCCTTTAAAGAGTATGTATTTACATCAAAACATACATATCATTCAACCATCAAAAACATACACCTCTTAACTCAAGAACTCCGCAAATATCAATAATATAACATTATTGAGTCAACTTGCGTCAAAGACTTAAAGAAATTCGACTTTTTTGTTGGTTTATTTTTTGTATATTTCTTTATATGTACGTACGTGGAATCCAGATTAGAACCTCACGTAATATTTAAATTAATTCCTAATTTATTTCATGTGCTGAATTCACTATAAAAAATGTCGTCCAAGTTCGCGCTCGCGCCTGTTAAAGTATCTAAGCGACAATTAATTCGTTTTTCAAATTTAAATTAATTAATCCACCCAATTGCACCCAAGCAATCGCTTCCCCCATGCAATTCAACAATGCATTCAATCCAATCAATCTCGTTTCAACTCGATTCATGGCACATTACACTATTGTCCTCTTAGCATTCCCATTCGACTCGTTTCCATTATTATTGGCTGGCGGTTTCATCGCAAATATTTAGCATTTGGGATTTCCCCACTCTTATACTGCTGTATTTCCAGCTTAATCCCCTCTTCCGCCTCAGACACATTGTTTCTTAACTATAATTAGCTCAATCAATGATATCTTCAGTTTCCTTATTCCTATGAACCTTAGCGTTACCTAAATCTTAATAGGTTGCATTAAAAACAAAAAAAAAGAGTCTCCACCTCCTCCAGTACTAGTAGTATTATGTATAAAATATTCTCATGCTTTTTTTTCCTGTTCCTTTGTAAATACGAGTAAAGAAAAGGGACCATTGTCGTCCAAATACCACCACATGTCAATTCTATAAATCATAGTTTGGCGTGCCATCCAGTCTAGCACTCACTGTCCGTTCCCCGAGTACCGAATTGTCATTATAATACATTCAGAATTAATGTTACGATGAGTTAATTATTAGTTAATCGTAATTAGTAGTAATCGACGACGAACCAACAACAATAAGACACATTTGTTTCTGTGGCTATATTTTTTTTTGTTAAGAACAGGGAAATCATTGTAGTAGTTTAATGACCCAGCATTCCCAGCTAGTTTTGTCACCAAGTGCGCAGCGTACAAGCCTACAAAATACTAAACTCAGCAATGAACGGAATGGAAACAGTTTTTTTTTAAAAAACTTACTCTTAATCATCATCACCAGCCAACCGTACTGTTGTGTGCATAGATTGTTTACTTTTTTATTTGGAACTTTGTTTCTTTTCCGTTCCTTAAAAATCCTTGCTGATTTTTTTTGTTTGATCCCCTGACAAAATGTGATTGACTGCCGCAAAAAACAAAAAGAGTAAGGCCAATGGTTTGGAAAGATTCTAGGAATTACAGACACATTTATTTACGTACATAGATTTAAAATTTTGGGAGTCTAAGTCAAAATTTTATTGGCCGATTCAACCACATTTCATCAGTGAGTAAATAAGGCCAGCTAATATGGGTAAACCTACTTTTCCGTTACGTAAAGCAGGATTATCATCCCCAAAGATTCGGTTTCAAAGCACTGATTAGTATATTGAGTTTAAAATCTCTACCCCCTTTAGTCCCCCACACCCACCCGATGAAAA
The DNA here is from genome assembly GCA_036851895.1 of Orthonychiurus folsomi. Taxonomy (NCBI): domain Eukaryota; kingdom Metazoa; phylum Arthropoda; class Collembola; order Poduromorpha; family Onychiuridae; genus Orthonychiurus; species Orthonychiurus folsomi. The sequence continues at coordinate 23,409 of JAAXYW010000349.1, read as the reverse complement.
GAGGCGAATGATTCAGGAATGATTGGTAACAATTAATTGGCTTTGGCTAATGAATAAATACGTACATGGTTTGGTTGCATTGATTGCCTGCTCTAATTAAGTAACCTGTTAATTGATGACGTCAAGACACTTGGTTGGATTGGAATCGACACAATACGTTTACGTACGACCGTACAATTACATTGCCTAAAGTTAGCAAGTAGGGTTAATGACGCGTATTTTTTTTTTTTGAAGAAATATTAATATTGGCTCTCAGACAAAAAAATATTTAAATTTTTTTTAGCATTAGTAACCAGGAGCTAAGAAATCACTTTGGAGGCTCCCCCCTTCCTTATTGGTCATGAAAAACATGTATAAATGCTCACGCATTTATTATTTAAGTTGCTAGGTTCCCTTTAACTAATTATTACTCAAAAGTTGGGTTTGCGTCCCCACGCTGTCTCCCATTTATTATCATCAATGATTGAATCTAATTATTTTGTGTGAATTTGCATTTAACTACAATTTCACAAAACGTCTCCACAACACCACTCGTCCTCCTTCGTCCATTCGTCACCAATAGTCACAACCAGAAATTGTAATTTTATATTTTAGCAAACTAACCAAGTCGCTTAATCGTCGAAGTCTTGTGTAACAAAATATTACCCAGGCTTGTTGTATTAATATTATTCCCTCATACATACACTTTTTTTTAAATTAATGTAGCACACAAACAACTTTCCTTTCTTAAAAAAATCTGCACTCGGCTTGGGGATCACTAACCACCCGGATGTTGTTATTAAATAGCTAGCATTACAGCACAACAATTGATATAGAAGTTGGAGGCGTTTTCAGCTCGTCTTTTTCAATCAGATTGTTTTTACAATAGTTTGGAAGATTGTGAAGAGCGGAAATATTTGATCGACAATTCAATAAGAATTGGCCAAGTTTTGTCATCCATTTTTTTGTATTACCCCCGCCCACCCCTGGCCACCTAACGCACCTAACCTCAATATCTAAATGGAGACTAAATTCTTAATTAATTAATGTACATTTATAACGTGTATCTACGTATAGCACAATAATAACAATATGTTTATATTTAATAGCAATAGATCACGAATACCACAGCAGGAGTATGTTTCATTAATAGTCGCAATATTTTTTTGTTTCTTTCTTCCTTTCGTAATTAATGCGTGCCTATTGCACTCCCCCCCCCTCAATCATCAATCACCATTAATAATTATTAAGCCTTGACATACTGTTGGAATTCAAAAAAATTCAGAGATGACACCGTACATTATCTCAATACGTATGCAATTCAATTGATGTTTTGTTTAGTTTCACATATATGGAAGAGTTAATTTTTGCTAAACGTTATCATGTTTTTGGCGCGTTACACTAGTACGTCTGGTTAAGTTCGATTATTGTTAAGTCAGGGTAATTGATAGGAAAGTCTTTGAAGTTCTTTGTAAAGCATTCACGTGTCTATAATGTACGTTATTAGTGTGGAGTATGAATGTAGGAATCCGACACATATTTCGTTTTCAAAATAATTTCGGACGTTCAAATATTTCTTGGCCGCAAAAATTACAAACTCCCAATTTCGGTTTTTTTAAGGATCACTTAACACCATTCAAGCAACCAAACTTACTAAAAAACACAAGGTTCACTTTGTTGATTTAAAAAAACTGCATAGTTTTGTAATATGTATTGCTAGTTTGCTGGAAAGTTCGTTCGTTTTGATTAAAACTGTCTCTTGAGATGCACGTTGTCATTAAAAGTACATTAGTTTGCCTCCCCCTCTCACTTCCTAAGTAATGAAAATTATTTGTTTCAAAATTACCTTGCACCTAACATAATTAAGCTAAGATTTGTTTTGGCGAGCTACTCCAACATCAGAAATCAAGTACAAGAGAGTAAGGAATATTGAACGGTTTAAATAAAGTCTTAGGACCTGAGTTACTTTCTCTATATTTTATCAGTATACAATTACTAGGATGTGATTTTGGGATACTTTTTTTGATTTGTTGAAGAACAAGAGACTACTTATTTCCGTATGAGTGCGAGAGGTTCAGGTTTCACAAGTCATCACAGAATTTAATAACCATGGTTGACAGACAGGCAGGTAGGCAAAAAGGCAACACAACTTAAATTAATGAGCTCGGCATTTTAATTTAAATCCGTACTGGACGTTATGATGGGCACCCCATTGCCTCCGGTTATTTATGTAAACTGCCTGTGTCATCAAGTACAGCACTACCGTTTCCGTTACATTTAATATCCGTTTGTTCTCTTGTTCGGCAACCCTATACCTACAGTAGTCTTAGCATCATTTGTTTTTAATTAAATAAAAATCTCCTTCCTTAACTAATCCACTCTATTTTAAGCTTCCTAAACTTACGTACAACTCAAAGTCTCATTATTTAACTGACTTGCATCTATTTAAGTCTAACAAGTGTAATTTGGGGACTGATTATGTTTCTTGTATGCTTTATAAATAAGTTTTACGTTGATATCTCTAAGTAGTTTTGTTTTGTTGTAGTGTAGGAGACAATTTCATGATTAGATTGGATTCACTGACATTCGAGTTCGTTTTTTCTCATCTTTAAACTAGTATTCCTTCAATTTTCTGCACATCCATCCAACAAACTCAGTTCACAAGCTCACAATTATTCTCGTTCACTCACATTGCAAATGCAATGTAAAATACAGTTTAATTAATTAAGAAGTAATACTTTGGTTTCCAAACTCTACGTAAGAGTGCAATGGGTGGTGATGTGTTTAAAGTGATGAATTGTTGCATAATTAGTATTTGTGATACTGGGAAAGCGCACTAAATATCCTTTCTACCTACCCTAGTAATGCACGCACAGGTAAATGCGGAATTACATATTATCTAGTTAAACATTTTGATTGGAAGTAACTTTGATTGACAGAAATTGGATGGCTTAGACTTGTGCAACTTCTCTGTTTGAGAAACAATAATAAAATAGTCAAACCTGCTCTCTCAAATTTCAAAATTCAATTTTGGGAATGTTAACTACAAAAAGAGTTTGAATTCAATCAATTCAAATCCTATCTCCAAAACTAAAAACCTGTACTGATCAAAGTATTTTGTGTCTAATAATTCCACTCACTCCTCTCAACGACTTCAGGCAAACGAATAAACTCATACTCTTCCCTCCACGCAGCATTTAAGGTCTAGCACAAGTAAAAGTTAATATTTTTCCTTTTAAATTAGTCATGTCGTAATAAACGTGAATAATTAACACATCGACACTTTTGTGAGCAAACATAAGCTTTACGAACGTACAATCTACTTTCCTTTTATACTCTTACTGGACTTTTTTATAGCATCTTCCTCGCGTGTTTTTTCAATTTTTTTCTGAACACATTTTTTCCACTTTGCACTTTTTTTAAATGTTTTTTTAGGATTTCTATTTTTTTGCATTTTTTAAAAATATTTTCTCTATCCCTTGAAAATATTTCATTTTCATTCTCCACTTGGATTACTCTTATCAAGTAACTTGTGATGACCGTAGCTTTTCATCTGAAGTTTCCAGGAAACTCCGATCTGAAATTTTTTGCACTGTCTGACCCTTTCCCTCTAACCAACCATCTTACACCTGGTTTTGCACTCTGATTTCACAATTTAAATGCTTAAGCTTAGCTTATCTGTGTTGAGTTACGATATTGAAACTGATGATATGAAAGCAAGTGGCAAGTACTCATGCAAAGATACTGCAATTCACTTTCGTAATTTCGAATGAATAGGTGAGGCATTTACGTATTTTTATAAGAAACTTACTTACACAATAAACCCGTGAGAATTTAATGCTATCAAGTAAAATTCAGTCACTAAGTCGTTCCTCGTTTCTGTTTTAGATTAACTGCACTTTGGTCAAATAAGGTCCTTTGCCATCCACTCCTTGCGACAATGAGTGTAGGTTCAGGTCAGGTTATTATTATTATTGACAATTCTTGGGTAGTTAACAACTCAACGCATTCCTCGAAGATGTAACTGACTTAAAGTTAATCTACTAAAGAAATTTTTGGTTTCCTTTATTACCTGAGACCCATTGAATAGGGCAATCGTGTTTTGATAAATATCACCTTTGAGGCAGCAATGCCATCTGATTCACTCAACTCACCTCCTGCGCTAGGAGCAGACCAGTGCTTTCGCAAAACTCCTTCATAGACTCAGAAAATTTGAAGAACTCATCAAAAACAAAACACTCTCTATGAGTTAATCTACAGTCCCTGTGAATGTGTTCTATGAGGTATCTATCCAACTCAAACATCATAAACAAAAATCATACAAGCATGTATACGAAAGTAAAATCTCAAACTCTTCACAAACATCCAAAGAAATATACAGACATTCAAATAAATCCTATGTAATTAAATTAACAAAATTATGAGTTGATCCATGCAGTCTGTAACCTTCTGAGTTACACACAACTCAGAATACATTAACCTACAACAAATCTATAACGTTTACTCAAAACCAGTCAATAATTTCCCGAGTTTTTGGAAAATTTGTTTTCTGTACTTAAATTGCTATTTGGTTAAAGAGAAAAAAGAGCCCAATCTTATTAATAGATTTTGTCAGCAAACCAAAAATGATTGCTGATCAATACTTATTTTCTATTATTTAATAGAATGTGATTCCAAGGATCAAGCGTTTTCAGTTACAACATGTGTCTTTCTCATCCAGTCTCGAGTCTTTCGAGTGGTTGAGAAATTTCATTTTTCTTTGGGGGCTTATTGTTTCCTTTAAAATACCTATCCAAGTCTCATAAAACTTGTACTTTGCATACATGCATTATTCATTTCCCGATTATCAGCCAATAATAAATTAATAGTTACGGGTTTCACAATATTAAACTTAAAAATGCCAACAAGGAAAATCACTAAAAATTCAACGTCAGATGTGAAAATTAGCGCCTAAACAGTCTTTTTTGCATTGCGAGATTGCGTGTTACTACCTTTCACCAATTTTCCAATTTTATGGCAGATAAAAAGGCTGTCATCAATTATGTTGTGGAGATCCTTGAATAGGTCTTTTCAAACAAAATTCAAATAAAACTGCTGTGGAAAATCTCTTGATTTGAAAATCTCAACTTTTAAATCTGCTACAAAACGGATACTGTCAATAGTGTTTGTGTGTTACACACACTTCACCGAACTAAATTCCTAGGTCGTAGTAATTGATCGTGATTTAATTATTTGAACTGAGAAATACCTTTCTAAAAACTTAACTACTATTATGGTGTTCACGCGGAAAGACAACTTATAAAAATCTTATTAAATAAAGAATTCTGTAAATATTGACCAGAGCTGAGAAACACAATTAAAAACGATTTCATGCTTAAATGCAACACCACTTGCAAAACATGCAACACCTCATAGATCGTAGAATGAGCAGGCCATTTCCAGGCCATGGAATGAAAGTCTGCTGACAAAACACATTAACAATACACTCAAATCAACACGATCAATGACTACGGCCAGAATTATCTGAACTCGTCTAAAATTTTCCCGGGGTTTCTTGACTCGACTCAACTAGAAGAACGATTTTTATCGTTTAGTTCGTTCGAGTATAGAGAAGGCAGTCAACAAGCAAAAACATTAATTAACTAGTTGGCACATCTAATTTTTCATTCTCATCTAATAAAATACAACCTGTATAAATTCTCCTATCCTACATATAGTAAATTTTATATCAGCATCACCTACTCTGACTTTTTGACTCGAATGCGTTACTTGATACTTTCGATGAATTTGACGATCAACACGATCAGTTCTTCCCGTCAGCGAGAATTCCTGGAGCCCGACGACTCCTGGGCAGGTTAAAGCCTCGAGATCCATCGGGGCCGAAAGGCTGACGAATCACAATAAGACGCGGAGCTGACTCGTCCACAGATAACTTTGACAATCGGTTCAGAAGTCTCTCAGGGCGCTGTGACTCTCTTGTGGCCACAGTATTACACCTAATTCAGAGTCGCATATTAGCAGTTGAAATTTACTACTATATTTTGATTAATATTATTCACATTGCGTTTTACTATATAATCTACCATACTCACCCAATCTTGACGACTGAACAAGCGGAGGACTTTCTATTGCGAGGGTTTTGAAGAACTACAAACTCAACTTCGTCACCTGGATTCAAATGACAATGATCCTTAACCTCAGACATATGGAAGAATAATTTCTTCCCGTCTTCTAATTCGTAGGAAAGAAACCCGTATGGACCTGATCATAAGAAAAAAACAAAGAAAACAAAAACATTAATTGTTGTTTGCCATAATTTCTCCACCAGGAGATATGATTAGATCGTTAGGTCCTAATTTAAGTGGGGGAGGGTGGCAAAAATAATATAAATTAACAACGGAAACTGGGGGGTTAAGTTTACGGTCTGTGAGAGCATTATTTTAAATAAGTAAATACAACTAATGTGCACAGCTCACCCTTTACAGCTTCAACGGTTGCGCGAAGTTTTTTACGAAGTGCTCTAATGTTAACTGCTTTATTATGTGCGTCGATTTGGAACTCCACAGACTCCCCGGTTTGGACAATCTCCTTTTTATTGAGCATGGACGAAATTCCAAAGGGAAATGTTCGTCCGTCGGATGATTCAATCAGGCCAGGGTACTCTGGCTGAGCACTGGCACCTCTCAGAGGCCGTGCCACTGCTCCAGTTAAAATACCTGGATATACTTCTGGACGACGAGTTGTGTCCATGGGAATGGGCTTAACCATATCTGCAGCAAACTTTCCACTTAAGTTCCCCTTTTGGCTTACAACGTATTCGACTTCTTGGCCGACTTCGAGTGCCGCAAACTCTCCAACCAAGGAACTGAAAGAAAAAACAAATGCAAATTCAACGTGAAACTTTAATCGCAAATTTGGTCTCTCGTCATATTAAACTCTAGCTTCCTGAAACTAGAGGTTTAACTCACCTGGAATGGAAGAAAATTTCTCCATCTTGAGCCATAGTTTCAATGAAACCAAATCCATCTTTCAGAGCCGCAATGTGTCCTTTCATGACAAATCTGGGATTTCTTCCTGAAGAGCCATTTGCACTACTCTCGGATCCGCTACGGTTACGGTCGTGGTCATACCTGGAATGTGATCCATTGGTCATTCTGTCCATGTCTGGTGAGCTTCTGGTTGGTGACATCTGATGCTCCAATTCATCAATAGGTGAGCATGACCCCTCGCTAGAACTCCCAGTGGGAAGAATGTCGGGTTCCGGTGATGTTGTTGTGCTCGAAGGGCAATTGTGCTGCGGTGGCGACTGATCCAGAAGGTCCAAGACGTGGTTTTGTTGTATATCAATTGCAGAGACAACGTCGTTTTGTAGGGAAAGTCCTTGTTGAATCTTCTCCAACCCGTCTGGTGAGGGGATATTTTCAAAGTGCTCAAGAGCTCTAATGTTTGCAGCTATTATCTCACGATTCCTCCTCACTTGATGAATATCAAAGGTCACCTGGGCATTGGCGAGAAAGGAAATTTTATAATATTTAGAATAAATTTTTTATGAATTGTGCAAGTAATAAAGTATATTAAACCCTGGGCCTATATAAAAACTAAATGGCAGAAGGAGAACGAGAACAGAACGCACTAATCTCTACAGTTAAAATTAGTAATTTGTGAAACCCTAAAACAAAACTTGCCTTGGTTCCAATGCGTATATTCCTGAGGTCTTTGCAGTCTTTCCAGTGGAATATAATTGAATCGGGTTGCCAACTGGCTTGATAAGATATAACCCCGGGTTCTCCTTGTTGATCTGGTAAGTTAGTACCGTTTAGTTGGCGAATGACCTCTGCTGAGGACAGACCTTGAATGAGTCTTTCTGTGACGGTAGGAGGAAGTCCTAAATTGGCCAATGAAGGCAAAATACCAGCCAGAGCTTCCTGACTGACCCAAGGGGTTGAAGGCTCACGCACCACTAATCCCGGCACATCCTTTGTCAATGGAATCTCAAAATGAACTGTTCCTGGTGGTAAATACTTGATACGAATTGCGGACTGGCGAATGGGACTTTGAGGATCCTGGAATTCAAAAGTGATCAGCAGATATTAGAAATCACTTGTCGAAATATGGGAAAATAAACTCAACTAAAATTGAAAGCAATTCGCACTGAGTTATTCGTATTTCCCACTTGCGTCGGCTAAAAATTGAGGAGTGCTTCTTGTAAGCAAGAAATGCGCAAGGTGGTGGTGCAGTGAAGGAAATATTTAATGAGTTAAGTGAAGTTAAGTTACTAATCGTAAGTGTGATATGAAAGAAATCATTTTGGCAAGGGACAATACAAGAAAACTAGACTCACAGGAACAATTATAAATTCCACATCATCAGCAATTTTTGGTGATCGATTAAAGTCCAGGAGTTCGTTGATACGAAAAAACATCTTTGAATCTCGCTCAGCACATGTGATGTATCCACAACCATCCTTGAGTGAATGAAAATATAAAGACAGATTAGCATTTTGTTTGCCAGTGAATTAACCAAACCATCATCACGGACTATTCTTAATAAAATTAAATAAATATGTTGGTGTGGTAGACCAAATCAGAGAAAAAGCTCGTGAGAATAATTTCCACACGTATCATTAAGAGTTGGATCTCGATCATCATATTTTGGTCGTAGTAAGAGTATTTGGCAATTGGCAACTAAATTGAGTCACAGTGTCTATTCAGCATCATTTTTTGTGTCCAGCTAGCCAGCCATACCTTCACAGCAGATATGACTCCTTCCTCTCGACGTTCACCAGAAACAACGAATGATTCTTCAAGTAGCGTGATATTGGTTGCTCTCTGCTGTTTGTCTCTTCGATCCACTGCCAGTTGAAATTCGACCCAGTCACCGTGTCGCATAGTGAAACATCCCTTCTGGTCTTTTTCTCCATAAACAACTTCCAATTCCTGACGATCCGGCCCACGGTACCTTAGGCGACCTTGCATAGTTTCAGAGCGTGGAGTGGGTCCTACGGTAGCTGGATTTGGTTGTGTCTTGTCAATTGGTTTCAACATCTGGGCAATCAAACAACGCCTTCGTTTAAGCAAAAACCCCAACTTTTTATGTTTGTAGACAAAGCTTAATCCAAATAGTAATCATTCCATCTCGTTCAATTCAAACTTCCATGGATTGTTTTGTAGCAAGAATTCCGAACTGTTTCAAATGGCCATGGTTGCAAAAATGTCATAAACCCAATATTATACAAACGCTAACAAATCAATCAGTTAATACGCTTCTACAGAAACGCAGTATCTAGCTTATCAATCTCAGAGTGCACGGAAATAAAGAAATGTCCCGGTCATAATTCATACTGCAGTGTAATACAATGCCTTAACATTTGCGTGCATGTATGTCTAGATCCATCGCCCATTCGTGCAAGTAGTGGATAAGTTTAATTTATTATTTCCATGTCATTCTTGCAATCAAATAAACGTGCATACGCAAAACTTTTCCTAAATGCGTCACACGTGGGGAATTGAGATCTAAAAGCTAAAGCAAACCTGGGGAATAAAACCGTAATTAGGTATAAGCATAACATTAGCATTTGGTAGTCTGTTGTATTTCAAAGATTTGAAGGAATAACTACAACATTACAGGCTTTAGCTGCAGCGAGCTAACCATGGACATCGTTATCTGCCACGAAAATCCTGCCCTTGCCTTGCCCTTATCATCCAAAAATCGAAACCATAAATTCTCACGAAAAAGCGAATTTCATAATTTTTATATTCACGCCCTGCAAACAAGGAATGGTTTCTTGTAGTGCGTAGAAAATATTTCAATAACCAAGGCTGAAGCAATTATATCTTTGGTTTTGTCATCATGTTCATGACAGACATAATTCCGTCACATGTCCTGAACTTAGACGGTGATTATTGGATTGTGCTCAGCTTCATACTTTGTATTAACCTTCTATTAATTCCACTCCAACTAAACTGCGCACAGAAGAGGGAATGATATCGGAGTTCGACTCCTGCCTTGCTGTGTTATATGTGCTATGCACTACGGATTTTATCTCACTTTGCTCCTCCACCACCGCGTACTTGTTGATAAGGATAGCGACTTCTATAACGAGTTTGCTTAATTTGTATTACATATTATAAATGCTTGTATTAATGAAAGTTTGTCCTTCAAGCTTATTTGTGTAAACTTTTCCATTGATCTAGAAGAAATGCCAAGGCAAGAAAACCGAGTGCAAAGGACGAGATCATGACCGGGTACGGGGATTCATGGGAGCAGATTAAAATGCCAAGGCACAGAGAATCACGAATGAATGAGTCTTATCTACATAGTTGCTGAGAAAATAGAGAAAAAAAACTTCCGAACCTGTCCCTTGAGAATCTCCATTCCAATGTCTTCAAAAATGACAGTTCCATATGGGAGTTTGGTAATACTGGAGGCGACTTCCTTTCCCTGATAGCAAATTAGTTAAATTAGATGCCTTGCATTATTTCTTTCGTTTCATACTACGCAGAGCACATAAATCAAACAAAATACAGACTGCTGGCTATTAGAAAGATCAAACCAAGCACAGCATTGAATATATACGAGTCATTATCTCACGCATTGCCGACTTAAAAATTAATGCTCTAGGATAATTAGACTAATCCTAGCTAGACTACGTCTCATTTTATTGCTTTGAAAAAATTTAGATGAACTCACGCTACGAGTTTGAATGTTAAACTCCACGTTATCTCCAATAACGATCCCTTCATGTGGTCGAGTTTCCGTGAAATGAAAGAAAATCTCCTTTGCAACATCAGCTCTTTCGATGAAGCCGAAATTGTCCTTAATGGAACTCACGATTCCCTTGTAACGCACGGGTTGAGCCGGATTTTCAAGACGGACATAACGTGCAGTCAAGTTTCCACTCCTAAAGTAATATTCAATCAAATTATCAAATTAATTTTAAATACTCAGTATCTTAAGATATTCCTAGAACAATATATTACACAAATATCACTCTCATGGGTAGTGACTAAATTAAAAAGCACTCAAAGTATAAAGAAGGCTGGAAATGTATGCTAAAGGCAATCTTACCTGTGATTAGTAGCGATCTGAAAGCTAACAGTGTCGCCAGTACATAGGGTGACGTTTCCTTCAATGTCTTCTTGGCAATATGGCAAAAAGAAACATTCCCCACGATTTTCATAACTGATGCGGCCCTGCAGTTCACCGCTGCTTTCATGATGAAGTTCCGTAGTCACAGTTCCAGTAACGCGTTCCTCGCTCAAGACAACTTCCGGCCCAATTTTAGTGACGACGCTGGCAATAGGTTTTCCAGTTCGTCGATCATACGTCATTTCAAATTCCACGGGGTCACCCAATTTGAGATGCTCAATTGTTCCCTCGAACTGACTGAAGTGAAAGAAAAGACGTGCCTGACGTTCACAGCATTGGATAAAGCCGTAAGAGTGAAGAAGCTTCTCAATGATTCCAGTTTCGCGAACACCTTGGTTCACGGAGTTGTCAGAATTGGATGTGTTGTGCGGGTCACGGCTGTTACTATGTCCATGATTTGCAGACGAAGAATTGCTGCTGTCACGATAATCATTACGTTGTTCCTTGCTATTCCAGTGATTTCCACCACCATTCTGAGTACCGTAATTGCTGCTACCAAAATGTGAATTGCTATTCCCATTCCAAGTTGCAGATGAATCCTCACAATTGTTAAAAATGGATGATGAGGAGGAATTGGATGTACTTTCATTGCGCCGTGCTGCACTTCCGTTCCAAGTTGATTGATTTTGAAGCGTGTCTTCAATGGAGAAGGTCGTGATAGGGAAATTGTCTCCACCACCGAATGCGGAGTAGTTTGATGAGCTTGAATACTGTAGATTTCCTGCATTTCCACCGGATGATCCGAAGAATGTTGGTGATAGAGGAGCTCCGAAAAGAGGGGATTGAGAATTAGATTGGTATGTGGGAGACATGGACGAACCGTGGCCGCCTGCAAAATAAAAATAATTTTAAATGCCCAATCAATAACAACAGCCTCTATACCCGCCTTGTCCCTTAACCTTTTCGCGTACATCGTCAGCCGCGTGCGTACTTTTCACTTCAGTGAAAGTTAACGAACTTATAAATAAATAAAAAAATCAAGAATCGACTTACGTTTCAAGTGATTCATTTTGTGTGCGTCGTTTTAGTATTCAGGTTTTTTGTAATTGTTTTTGGGAACCGGGGTAAACTTATGTGATGTATTTGGCTCTTTAGTATGTTATGTGATGTATCGTAATTGTTAAAAACTTTCTTCCAGGTTGTCAATTGAATTCCTTATTGTACGTTAAGTTGTCCAGTTTTTATCGAGAGCTCTGTTCCATTCCACCATTGACCGCCATTGATGGTGGTCTTTGTAGGAGTGAACTGAGTGCAGTCCTGGTTCGTTCCAACCCCTCTCGACTTGATCCAAGTTGTATATTTTAGCGTTCAAGCAAATGGAGGCTCGTATACGCCTTCAAGGCTTGGATCAGGGGAGGAGGTAGCAAGGAGACGGATGACTTTTCGTTATGAGTCGAATCAGTGGCAACCATTTATATATCCAGGCCCAGGCCTCACCGCTCCACTTCTTATAGGTAGGCAAATCAGCACTCTTTTCTGGAATTATATAGCCAAAGAATTGTAAACCATGTATATAATAATATTCAATGTGACTTTTGAATTACTACAGATCTTGGATAACATCCAACACAAAACTACTGAGCCCTAAGGTCCGAGTTTAAAATACCTTAAAAGAAGAATATAGGTAATATAATTTTTTTTAGAGAATTTCTTTTCTTGTATGTTTGCCTCATAAAAACCATGAAAACCACTTGAGGAGTTTTAAAAAAAGGGTCATGCCATATAAAACTTTAAGGGTACGCTTAAGTGGACCCAGAAACCTAAAGTAGACAATATTCTTGCCACTTGTGATTCAATAATAGCTAAATTTCCTTGAATTTGGTCCCTTCAGTTCAAAGGGAGTTGAAATGCGGAGGCGAGCCAACCATTGCATTGGGTTACATAGAAATAGATTATTGACTGACCCTTGAGCCTTTGATGCACCTGCCCTTCAAATTTGTGCAAGGGTACACGTTGTGTCGTAAGTTTAAAATTTTTGGGACGAGATTGAGTAAGAGTTGAGAGGCAAGGTCAGCTTTGGCTCATTCCAACCTCTAAGAATATGTAGGATGGAACTTTCACCAGGCTTGGCTGTGGCTATAAAATGCAGACGGGTAAAGCTGGTCGCTTGTTGGTTGCTGGGCGTTCAGGTGCAGGAGCATCGCCGTTCATACCGTTGTTCATATCCCTCGAGTAAGGTCCCTCTGATGGCTTGGCTTCCTTTGGTTGAGAACACATTCAACGGGCTTGAATCCTGAATTGCATACACTAAAACCAGGGAGACTACACTGTATCAAACAATTCTTCTGATTTTTTTGTCAAGCGAAGGCAAGTTTCGCCCTCCTGTTTGCGGTCGCTCATTTCTTGTTGGGACTACGTGTAGAAATTCATGATATCAGGGAGGTTAGGGCTTGGGTATGGGTGAAATGATCGTCGCAGTATTGCTTTGGGACTGAGGGGATACCCTATAAGCCAAAGGAATACTAAATTGGCTCACATGAAATAGGGAATGAACAAATACACAAATGACAACTACTCATGCTACGTGGCCTTGCATGGGTTAGAGTGGATGGCATTTAACATGGGTTGCTTAATGGGAGATTCAATAGGAGGAAGGACATGTAGAAACTGATGGGAAAACGTTTCCTTTGCTGAATTTACCTTTATGGGATTGGATAAAAAAAAGGACGGAGACTGACCGAGATAAACAATGACGAGCCTAATTATTTGCATTAATTTGAAATCGTCTTGCTCGTAATAACGTTTGTGGATCATTGAATATGTACGTACCACCAAAAGTAAAACTTGTCAAAAAATAAGGTGGAAAAGAGAATGCAGGCCGCGGAGGTGGTTCCTTTAAACAATTCATATTTCCAAATGTCAAAGAAAGGAACACCTTGACCGCAGGGAGCAGATGTTGAGATTTGTGAAGAGCCGCGTGAAATACAGAAAATGCAGGGTCTTATGAATTTGAACGTGTATTCAAATACCCATTTTTTATTTGATTTTCTAATTGATGGCATCCTTCGGATTAATTTCAACATCCGGAAGCGGAAATTATATTGAAATCTCGAGCCCATGTTATTCCAGCGAGGAATTTTAATCTGCTCCCAACCCACGAACATTACATTCTCAACCCATCTAACCGATTGAACTTCATGTGTGCTTTTATTTACTCATTGATGCGGCACGGCATAGGCAGCTGGGAATTTAAGAATACAGAAGACGACGACACGTTATGAAACGAGACCTGAAATCCATTTCCTGTGATTTGATGGGAAGACGCATTTTATCCATTCTGAGGATGCAAGCTCAACTTGCACTCCGCCCAAACCGTAACTGAAGAAATGCTAATGCAATTTCATCCAGGCATTGGGGAATTGACAATACAAAATTATAGATGTGGTCGGAATTCCATATACACTGAGCAACATTCTTACTTTTCATGTCAGTATTTACTAATCCATTGAATTATCCTGGACGGATTAAATAATAACCAATACATACGAATTGCATCGGGTAATGAAAATAAAAATTACTGAAATGCCTTGAACTTACTTGTGCGTTGCGTACAGTGCAGTGCAGTGAGAGAAGGAAATTATTTTGATTGATTCAAATTTGGTCTTGCTCTTTACTCATCAAATGTCTGGAGAGGCTGTCGGGAAAATAAAAGATTAGTCAAATGAATATGCAATGTCAGAGGCAGAAATTGCGATGGATCGTAAATATTTATCGCTATAGAAACATTCAATGATAAGAACGCGTGAGGAACTTTCTTAGTACGTCTTATTTGGTGAATCAAATGTCAAGTAGGTATGGTTGAATAACCGAAGCTGGAAACAGGCATAACGTTTGCTTCTGGCCTGTTGTTAGTTAAATTCTCATTTTTCTCATTCTCTCGTTTCTAAAATTTAAATAGCTTCGCGCGAGCACAATGTAAGCTACTTGCAGAGTATTAACGGCAAAATGGAGAGAATTAAATACAACATTGTTTTACACTAGCATTTTATTATTGTTTTATAATACAGTACGGTGCTCGTTTCTTCTGGTAGTCAGAATTCCTAGTATTACTCTTAATAGTTGTTCTTATTTATTGTTATATTTATTTTATTATTTGTTCTTGTTTATTTTTGCTGGTTCAACCAAGTTTTGCAAATTAAAATATGTATTTAAATAGTATATACCCGTAGCGAGAAACAAGCTTGAAAATTATTTGGCATATTTGGCCCAAACCCATATGTGCGATTTCAGAACTAGTTGTATCTGAATTTACATAGGGCTACACCTGACATTTAGTAAAATGTGCCAAACTACTGTACTTAAATGAGAGGATTACAATAATTCTAATAATATCAATTTAAAAAATGAATCAACACGTTGCTGTATTTTTTCAAATTTGTAAAGTCTCATCTCATTTCGCATCAAGTTTGACTAGGGTTGAGCTAAGTTCCCATAAGTTCCGAGCCAATGCAGGGTCGAGTCTGTCGTTGACTGCTTTGAATTGTTTCTTAAACCTATACATACTTCCTCTCTGCTTCCCAAGTTCTTTGTCCAAAGCACAATACAAAATCCCAACGCAAGCCTGAAAATTGAAAAGAAATTTATTAGGTCTTGAAGGACATGGACAAACAGAAGGATATGGCATGCAGTAACTTTTCAGAGTTCACGTCGTCGTAGACGTACATCATCTAATAAAAATAATTATAGGAACAGTCTGGAAAATTTAACATGAATCAAAACACGAGGAAGTTGGAGAGTGGTGAAGAATTAAAATGTTTTTTTCTCGTATTTGTAAATATTATACGTACAAAATATATCACTATCACTCAATTGCCCTGAGAAGATAATATGCCATGATACTATGTAATAGTATTCCGAGCAAACTCACCAGTTCCAATGTGCAATTGAACACTGCATTAATTTTTGTGATAAGCTGGAGGGTAGTGGAACTATTTTCATAAATTGCAGTCCGAACCACACCCGGGCAAACGGCGTAAGTCGTGATTCCTTTGTCGTTCAAACGCCTTCCCAGTTCCTTAATAAAAAGAGCATTGGCAAACTTTGTATTGGCGTAGGGCAACGATTTCTCAAATGCAATTTCTAAATCCGCATTGTCCATCATTAGATCGTTCAAGTCTAGTTTGGAGAGGAGCTGAAGAGTAGAGGACACTGAGACAACTCTGTATATTCAATTCCAAACTGCATAACATGAATACAGGGGATGTTTACAAATAAATAAAAGTATTGCAATACCTAGACCCGCTATTAAAAGTGGGCAGAAGAAGATTAGTGAGAAGAAAATGGCCCAAATGATTCACAGCCATGTGCAAATTGAATCCATCCTTTGTCTTAACATTCCCATTCGGCGAACCACCCAGACCGGCATTATTAAGTAAGATTTTAATTTCGGGGTAATTTCTTTGAACTGTCAATGCGAATTCTCTCACGGAACTCATATCGGATAGATCCAAGTGAAGGAGCACCTGAAAGACATGAAAAATTCTTGAGAATTGTACATGACAACATTTTCTGCGCATTAAACAGTACCCAATTATTGGGCGTTTGCAGTAATGAATATCAAAATTTATACTATGCTATGTACTAAAAGGATAATAGATACGTGTGTTAATATTTATTAAAATATTAATTACAATATTAGCGTCATCGCGGGAAGTTGTGTTTTTGATTTCTTCGAGTGCTTTTTTTCCTTCTACAAGATCCACACATCCCATTATAACGACAGCGCCTCGTTTTGCAAATTCTTTTGCCACAGCTTTACCGATTCCCCTGCAACAAATGAGAAGTTTTGCGTTTTTGAGAGCGTCAAATTATATTTTAGAATGCATAGATTTTTTTTACCTCTGAGCTCCTGTGATGACAACCACTTTCCCGTCAACGCTTTCCTCATTTTCCGTGGAATGATAATCGATGTATTTAAATTTAATCAAATCATACAGTGCGGTTACAGTTAACCATACAATAAAAAATGAGTCAATTATATTTTGAGTAAATGATGCCATTACAATATAAAAACAAATAAAAGTCAAAAGCAGGGGTCGAATTTAAAAAAAAAAAACAGGATACTAGCAGAAGTTTAATTGGCAACGATGACATATTTTAGAATGCCTGGAATCACCTCCACTTTACAACTCGCCGTTTCGAAATTTTTTTTAAATGGAAGTTGCTATTCCTCACATGTTAATATCCATGTGTAATTAATTGGATCAAAATGTATTGTAGCACAAATTGACGTAAATTTTTTTAAATACTTTAACTTTTACACGTGTAAAATAATTGAAACCGTTAGCTGAGTGTCGATGAGTTATATTATCAAAAGCTTGAGAGCAATATTTTAATACTAACGCCAGTTCACTCTTCCATTCCCATTGTAATGTAATCAAGGTGAACAAGATATACCAGAATGAAATTACACTTGTTCCACATTGCACTTTGTTGGAAAGACTGGTTTATCGTAGGCCTTATTAAATTAATTTACAAATCTGCTTACAAGATTCCTTGATTTGAGTTGAGGTAATTGCAAAAGGTGCATAGCGAAATCATTTAACACGACATTTGTATAGTAACGGCTGTTTACCGCAAAAAAATTGCAGATGTTGAAATTCCTTCACGGATAAGAAGCCCGAGAGCTATTCGCAAGGTGAAACAAAGTATTATATTGTGAATACCTGCATGGCATGCTCACATTTGGGCAATATTTGTAATTTTGTCTCATGTGTCATGTCCGAGCCTAATTTTCGTAAGAATTTCCAACTAAGATTAAAATAAAATCCGTCTATATATGCAATACTGCACGGCGCTTGAACGACTTTGAGATTGAGATTGTGAGATGTGTGCGACTGTGTTACATGAGAACTAAAGCAGTTCAGGTTGCAATCTCAACATTGAGTTTATAGTTTTTTTTTGCAATATAGTATAATGATTCTACAATGCATTCAATTATTGTGAGCAGCTCAGTGCAAGCTGCGTGGTCTGCGCATTACAATTTAAAAAATAAAATAAACGAATTACAATTTATTCTGTTTGATAATTTTAATCAGTTGCATTTACTGCACTTTATGGCAGTGGTATATTTACTTTACCAAATCTGCACTAATATCCCAAAGATCTCTTGCAACTTTCGCATCAAGCCGGGAGTTAGCTGTTTTAAAAATTTTCTTGTATCTGTACATTTGACCAGTTTCTTTGGCTATGCTTTTATCCAATGCACAGTACAAGATTCCAATGCATGCCTAAAATCAGATGTTTTGCAATAGTGAATTATGTTTTCCGTAGTACAGTATATATTTAAGCTAAGGCATTGTTGTCTAATTCTAATTTACCTCGTTTGGGCTGAAACCGAAACAGTGTCCAATCAGTTTCACCAAATTTTGAAGGCCTTTTGAGCTCTTTTCAAATATTGTAGTCCTCACAATACCAGGGCATAGTGCATATGTAGTAATTCCCGTTCCTTCCAGCTTACGACCCAATTCCTTGATGAAAAGGGCATTCATATATTTAGTATTGTTGTATGGCAGTGCGGATTCAAAGGCAAAATCCAAATCTTGCTTATCCATCATTAGGTCATTCAAATCAAGTTTTTGAAACAGCTGAAGAGTAGAAGACATTGCGACGACCCTGAATCAAGATCATTACCACTTAAAAAACGTGCAATAATGGATTTTTTCAGTAGTATGTTAGGAGTAGTCACCTGGAACCATTTTTCAAACACGGCAAAAGTAAATTCGTAAGAAGAAAATGGCCTAAATGATTCACGGCTACATGAAGATTGAATCCATCTTTTGTCTTGACATTCCCATCCGGTGCACTCCCAAGACCAGCATTCAAAAACAAAATTCTAATTTCCGAATATTTTTTGCGAACCAAAAGTGCAAATTCCCGAACAGAACTCAAATCTGACAAGTCCAGCTTAATTAATACCTTCGAACAAAAAAATGCTTATTTTATTACTGAACAAGAGAAATTCAGTGGGTTAATATCACCATTCGCCAATTCTTCAGCTATTTTCTTACAATGTTCTCGTTTCTAGTAAGGACTTTAATCTCCTCTAATGCTTCGCGTCCCTCTTTCATATCCAAACAGCCCATTATGACAATCGCACCCCTTTTGGCAAACTCTATAGATGCGGCTTTGCCAATACCTCTGTTAATTCATATTTACCCATTTTGATTTTAGATAAATATTTGTAACTGGAATACTTTAGTAATTTCTTACCGTTGAGCACCCGTCACAAGAACAACTTTGCCCTCTACACTCTCTTCGTTTGTTTTTGAATGTGTTTGAAAGTATTTAAATCTAATCGTATCTACAAACCCCGTACACATAACAATGAAAAACATAGTTAGTGTATTCCACAAATTCTGAATATATGTCGCCATTTTAAAAATCTGTCAAACTAGTTAGTCCAAGCAAGCCCTGATTACTAACTGCTATTGATTTCATATCCTGCCTGGATCATTATCAATCATAAAAGGTGAAAGGTTAGCTAATTTTTATTGCTAGCTCAAGATAGTTCAAACTCTTGCGTCTGTCAGCTAAAATATGATCTATTAAACTTTTAATAATACATCCTTAATTTATTCTCCCTTTACGATCTAGTGCAGGGCTATTTTTATAGTAGAAATAAAGGATCGCACAATTTAATTCAAAGAATAGCTGCAATGAGGTGAATTATGGATGTGTTAGGTATATTAGAAATGCTGCTGAGGCTCACACTATAGGAGACCTGCATTTTTAAATTTTGACAAGGAAGGGTCAGCAACGTTACTAACATAACGCAGGCAACAGTTCGACTTTTGAAATCAATTATGGCACGTTTCTTCCGATAACTTTGAATTGTTGCAATTAGCAATGACATATCCACGTGTTCGGAATAAAGAAAAATTGCTAGAATCATGGTAGAGGTAATGTCTATATTGACTTGTTTAATATTCGAACAAATCCAACAATTTCATAAGTATATGTACTACAAAATAAATGTTCAATTAGTATATAATACCTCAAATAATATTCATATTGCCATATGATTTACCACATCATCTACTTAAAGAAGAAAACAAACTAAGAACTAATGTTGTGCACCACAAATTCGTGTTTACCTTAACTAATCATGCCTAAGCTTATTTGGTTGCTCAAATCCGATAAACATTATCTATACGCACCATATTCCCATTCTCCAAACTTTACATTACACGCAATTCGTTTTGCCATATTACAATAATGACTGATCGACCAACTGCCACTGACCAATTTCACACTTATTTGCACTGCTTTTTTCATTAATTTCAGATTAAATAAAATTCTGAGTCAAAAATACGAGCCTTCCAATTGTCCAGACTAATTTGGCAGTTCGGCATTAGATTACACTCAAAATTTACCCAAGACCTTAGAAGATTCCCATTTTCCGAGTAACGTTAAAAAGGCAGTGAAGTGCAGTAATATTTGAATTGGTGAAAAAGTTAAACATTGACAAGATGGCATGGAACAGAGTAAAGTTGTAATTAAATTCATGTAATTTCCGACAATTTAGTTGCAGACAATTCACTTCATGGTAAATATTCATACAAATTTTCAAGTACTGGTACTACGTGCTTGCTAGACAAGGCATGAGACATCCGTTAATGACAAATATATTAGCTCGGAAACAAGTGGTTTAAAGCCCTCTAGATTAGCCACCACGAACGACTGTCATATGTTGAATTATGTTTAGCCGATTCAAAGGGTTTTCCAAGTTCGTGCATGCAGCATCCATTTGGAAATTTGCAGGCGACCTTGCCTTTACCCGTTCAAAAAAATGTGACAAACAAATCACATTTAGTCCTAGTGCGAGACTCACGTTGTTGCTTAAGCGTTTTAAACTAACGGGAGGGAGACAATATCGCTAGATATTATTAACCCGGGGCGGGAAGAAAGTATTTCCCTCTGTCCGCCACCATTGTGTGTAATCCATACACAACAAATTTAGACCCCATTTGTATTATATGTACTAGAAATCCTTAGATTCTTCCCTCGCTTTTAAAATGTCGACTACTAACTTTGCAATTCTCAAAATGCAAACGATAAGAATGACTGGTAGCCTAGAACTAGTACTTTGTTCGGCATCATTGACTCTCCCGAATCCTATCACCAGCTTCATCAACGACGTTTGCAATAATAGGCTTTGGAACCTTTTCCACTGATGATGCGGCTCCATTTGCGTCAACTTTCTTTGCTGTAGGCGGTGAAAATAAATCATGCATATCTTGAAGAGCTCGAGTAATATTTCCAGCAAATCTACTTGAGTCCTGAAATTAAATAAAGTTTAAATAATTATTTTTGTGTGCATTCATTGGAATCAAAGCTTGATAAAAATCCCGCTTACAGTCTCTGGTGAACTTTTCTTAGAAGAGACGTGGAAGAAGAGAACATCTTCTCCAGCAATAATATAGGAAACTCCATAACCGTCATCGGCGACAGGGCCAAAACCTCCTCCAGCGGAGATGCAGTCAGGGTGTTTGACCAGGTCCAACTTAGAGGTCTGGCCATGAGGAGTTTGGGACGTAGAAAGTCGCCAGGGTTCACTTAATACTTCCTACAGAATACACATAAACTTATCTCATTAAACCTTACTTACTTGCATTAAAGAAGGAAATGGTAATTCCTTACTTTCAAAAATGGTGAATCAATTTCCAAGTATTTGGAAATCACATAAAGGCAAAAGAGATGCCTGTCAATTCCCTTTCCACACATGGCATTCTGGTAGCCCAATTGATGTCGACTGCAAGCTTTCTTCAGCAAAGCAATCTGGTCTTCCCTCTAATTACAAAAAAACACATGTTTGTACTTCAGACACTTTCAACAATTCAATCGCTTTTGACGATTACCTTTACTTTTGGATCACCCATGGACCGGACCCATTCGCAAGACTCAATGGTGCATGGTCTCACTGTTTCAGTACGGCCCTCCTTGTACAGGCGAGTCATAGATGCTTCATATGTCAGATTAAATTTCCCAGCATCCTGTATGACATAAAAATTGTCGTTAAAGTTCCAGCTCTTTAGATTGTAGTACTTTTAACAGATAATCGACTTACCCGGAAATAAGCTAGCTGAAGAGCCATTTGGATAAAAGCGTCTGGTGAGACGCGGCATTGTTTCATAAATCCTTTTCCATATGCCTCGTGGACCAACAACTGGAGGTCAACGTCGTTAAGAAGAGCTAAAGAGCAATGTGACGAATATTCAATCATTTCAACGCATTCATTTGGCATTTCCCACTTCAATCGGGTCGGCCGTGGAGGGTCAACCTTTGCAACACCAACTGTATTTCCTTTTTCGTCATATCTACACATGGAAGAAATTATAATTAGTTATTTTAAAAATTTTTGTTAGGCTTGGAAATATTTCAAGCAGAAATTTAACAGAAAGCCGAACAAATATCTAGTATCGCTCACAGTCATTAGTAAATTATGAAGAAGTCTGTGTTAAAAATAATGGTGCAAACCCGACAAGAAGAAATATTACAAATCTAGGACTATTAGTTTACTTCACGTTCAGAATGACTTGGAGCACCATAGAACAAATCAAAAGTAAAATTGTAAGCACATAGCACCAGAAGAAACAATGACAGAAGCAATAACACAAACCAACACAGCAGCAAGCGTGCATCACACTTTTTTGAAATAAGCTCAATATACTGGTTAGGAAATCGATACATTCAAAGGTATTTAAATTTTGGAGATGCTAGCACTGTAAAATTTGAACTTAGTACTTGTATGACATAACCCATGTGACTTGGAAATTACCCTTATGTTGCCCCCAACATGCGCTACACACAAATTGCATTTTTACATGAAAATTGATGGTCACGGCTTCCCGTGCGTGGTCAACAAATCCAAGTATCATCCAAACTGTTAATTTTCTATTTCATGCTCAGGTATACTTTGTAAACCCACTTTGATAACACGCGCAAAATCTTCGGTAAGTTTCAATACATTTACATCCCTATAAATTAACCAGGGTAAACAAAGAACAAAAACAAATTCACCGTATTAAACGATACAAACCAATTCCGGAAGCTACATGGTCAAACGTATAATTTAATTGATAAAAATTTACCCGGTGTTAAAATCTGCAGCTATGCACAGTTCCCACAAGTGGCCCATTATGGGTGCATCGGCCCTTTAATATAATTCGGCAGTATACAATGAAATATTCACATATTCACCAACAAATTTAATATAAAACTAAAACTACATCTCATTGTGCTATATGACTCTTATCCGACAAGACTGGTACCAACATCCTT
>JAAXYW010000348.1:0-41652 GCA_036851895.1 Orthonychiurus folsomi | reverse complement strand
ATTCGACCTGTATTTGAGGGCGGAATCGAGAAATTTGATTATCCGCTAGTTCTTGTATCCGGTGAGGATTTGTCACGTAAAGTTCAGCTCAAATTGGTGTATTCGCCGTATATTTTTACACAGGAAGCAATAGATGGCGTCTGCCGCACATTTATTACAATTTTGAATAATGCGCTCACATATGTAGGGCGGGACATTTCGCAGTTACAGACAGTGAGTCAGGAGCATTTTGAAAATCCTTTGAAAAAATGGAGTGCCGGTGAGACAGTTACGGTAGCTGGTCCGAAGTTAATCCATGGTGTATTTGAAGAAAAAGTGCGGGAAGTACCACAGAATCGTTTGGCCCTAGTGTTTGAGTCCAAGTCCTACACATACCAAGAACTGAATGGGTTATCCAATCAGTATGCGCACTTCCTTTGCTCGCGCGCGCAAGATTGGGCCCGAAAGACTGGTGACCTAGTCGGATTGTATTTGAATATTGACGAACACATGGTTATAACACTTCTAGGAGTTTTAAAGGCCGGTTGCGGCTACGTCCCAATGTCGACAAGCTATCCTGAGGATCGTCTCATGTATGTACTGGAGGATTCCAAAGTCAAGTTAATTATTACAAATCAGGTGTATAAAAATCACCTCCAGGATCTTTGTTCAAAGTTTAATTACCCAACTCCACTTATTATATGTATTGATTCCGTCCAAATTCAATCTGAAATCCAGGCATGTTCAAATTTAAATTTGGGGCCTGACTATATGGATGTCACTGTGACCTCCACCGATCTTGCGTACTGCATATATACATCAGGTACGACAGGGCGCCCGAAGGGTGTCCTCATCCAACACAATGGGGTCGTCAACACATTAAAATCCTACTCAGACATTTTTAAGGGAACAGAACCCGCCAACATTCGAAAAACGGTTTTTACATCCTACACTTTTGATGCATCTATCCTTGAGATATTTGGTACACTTTTTAATGGAGGCACAATGCACTTGCTCAGTGAAACTGTACGCCATGACGCACGTCTTGTAAGTGAATACATTCTGAAGGAACGAATAAGTCACATGTATCTTCCACCTGCATTTCTGGCAGCCCTCCCAGCGATGGACTATCCGTCCCTCCAAGCCATTGTGTTTTCCGGTGAAAGTTGCATCCAAAGTCTCGCCAACACATGGGCGGCCAAAGTTAGGTTTTACAATTACCATGGAACAACTGAGACATCTTGTGTGGATACGGGTAAACTTCTGGTCCGTGATGACGCATCGATTATTGGTCGACCACTGGCTAATACCTGCATTTTTGTACTGGATAGGTACCTAAAACCTGTGCCACCGCTTGCACTGGGAGAACTCTGCATAGGTGGCGCTGGGGTTGCTCGTGGGTATTTGAATAAGCCTGAGGTTACAAAAGCAAAGTTTATCCAGAATCCGTTTGTTACGAGAGACTCGGGTCAAAGGTCAAATCAACGATTGTACAGAACTGGAGATTTGGTTAGATGGAAATTAAATGGTGACCTGGAGTATTGTGGAAGAGCGGATTCTCAGGTCAAGGTTCGAGGCTACCGAATTGAATTGGGAGAAATTGAACATTATATGAGCGTTTTTGAAGGGATTAAGCAATGTGTCGTAGATATCAAAGTTAGGGATGTTGGTGGTAATGCTACCAAGTATTTGGTAGGTTACTATTTGAGTCACCCAGGGAAATCCGTAGATGAAAAGAAACTTGTGGATCATCTTGGACGACATTTGCCGGATTATATGATTCCTGCTAAATTCCTTCGATTGGAAGAATTCCCGGTGAATTTTGGTGGGAAAATAGATCGGCGGGCACTACCAGAACCAAGCTTTGTAGGTGTCTCCGCTGTGGTACCACCGTCTAATTTGCTAGAGGAACAAGTCCATAAGGTTTGGAGTCAAATTCTAAGAATTCCTCCAGAAGAATTTGGCGTAACTGATAGCCTGTTTCAATTGGGTGGGGACAGCATATCCAGCATTCAGATTTCGGCGCGAATTAGTGAGGAAACCGGAGTCACGATTAGTGTGAATGATATATTCGAGTACAAAACTATTCAGAGTATTTGTCAGAATGTGGCTCTTACTACACATGCGCAGAAGGACTCAAAATTTGCAAGTTCTTCAAAATTAGATGCGTTGATTTTACGGGACTTCAGCCAGGCGTTGGAATTTCAAAACTATTTGGCAGGAAATCGCACGAATGGTAATTTCACTCCGTGTTTTGTTTGTGTTGATGCTCCCATTTTGGATACGTTCAAATTATCAGAGTGTATTTCAGAACTTGAGAAATATCATGATGCATTAAGCTTACATAACATCACGAGCAGCGAAAAAGAAATCACTCAAAATTGTAATCAGCAAACTGAGTTTGAAGGGTTTAAGATTATTCCAATTGAAGAATTTTTAAATACAGATACACTGATTATGAAAAATGCAGATAATATGAATGGCTTGTCGTGTAGGTTGTACTATGCGAAGGATGATGAAAGAGCTTCTTCAAAAATCTTATTTATTTTCGGATCCCCTTTTATTGACGCGAGAAGCGTACGAGTCCTCATGGAGGATTTACAGATTCTATACAATGGCGGTGTAATTCAGCAAAGTTTCTTCAAGGAGTGGGTTGAGAATGTATTGCAACTTTCCATTGATCAACAATTGAATCCTTTGTGTGAAAGTCTGTTGTTGACGAGAGATTCCAATGTTGTGCCCTCATGGAAAGAAGATCTTGTACTCGATGCACGCACAACCGAATCTCTCTTGACTGAATGCAATCTAATATACAACACAGAAACTTTGGATCTCATTGTTGCTGCCATCTCAAACGTGTTGAATAGCCATGACATAAATGCTTACAATTTGCACTACGAGATTGATGGTAGGGAACAGAGTAGATTTGCTGGCAAATTCAATACAAATCGAACCATTGGTTTCTTCACACGTTCGAATTCGCTGGAAATATCTAGTAACCATGATAGCATTCGAAATCATATAGTTAGTGCAAAAGAAACAAGAAGAAACACACAAAAACAAACTCACGATTCAAACATTCCACATGTGTATCTCAAATATTCTCATCTTACCCCGTACACTGGTACATGGCAAATCACCGAAGAAGGACTGGCTGGGTTGGCTTCTTCAAATATTTCCAAAAATTGTGATTTCGTAATTATAGTTAGCGATGTGGAAAATGGACTCCACATTAGCATTTCTTCTTCCATTGGAGATAAACTTGAATTCGTATCAAATTTTAGAACAACCATTGAGAAAATTGTGGATCATTGCTCATCGTCTTCCAGAACATATTTGACTTTGAGCGATGTCAATGATGTTATTTCCGAATCGTACTTAGACGCACTCCAATCCAAAACAGAAATTGAGCATGTTTTTATAGCCAATAGCTTGCAACAAGGTTTTATTTACCACGCCATGTACCAAGCCGGAGACCAAAACGGCGACGATTCTTACATTGTTCACGAGATTTGGAAATATTTCCAACTTGTGGATGAGAATATATTCGCCGATGCATGGCGCTGCATGTTGGCACGTTACCCAGCACTTCGCCTGCAGTTTGGTTGGGAAGAAACATCATTGGTTCAAATTATACCTAAAGTAGGGCAATTGGATTTTAGATATTTTGACATCACCGATAAATCCAGTGAGGAACAAACCAAAGAAATCGAAGGGATCATCGCAAGGGATAGAAAGGAATTGTATTCATTGGATGAAGGGAAACTCTTTAGAGTGTACTTAATTAGGCATAGGGTTAAGTGAATACACAGGGGTATTTAGTTTCAATCATTCGATTCTTGATGGGTGGTCCCTTCCAATTTTGTTCACTGCAGTGCACGAGGCGTACTCTACTTTGAAGCAGGGGATGCCGTTTGTGGAGGATTGTGATTTTGGTTATGCAGAATCCCAAGCTTATTGCCAAACCAATCAATTAGTGCATATGGATTATTGGGAACGCAAATTAGAGTCAGTTACTGAAAGAAATGAACTTTTAGGTTTGTGTTCTCAAAATATTGCACAATCCTCAACAGCATCTTTGAGTCAGGCTCGTAGGATTTTTAATACCAAAGAAGTGAAGCTTCCCATACCTGATGATATCTATATAAAATTGAAAGCGATCGCCCGAAAGAATGACGTCACACTTAATGCTATTTTACAATATGTATGGCACATGATTTTGAAGATCCTTGGCACGAGTCAGGTGACTGTAACCGGAACCGTTGTGTCCGGAAGGAATATTCCTGTTCCAGCCATAGAGAAATCCGTAGGTATGTTTATTAATACACTACCAATGGTGTTGGATCACAAAGCAATGGTAGGTATGTCCCTTATTCAAAGCATTCAGTATGTTCAGGATGAAATCGTTGAATTGAACAATCGAAGTAATGTTCAACTTTCTAAGCTACAAGTGGGCGGGGATCGGCTCTTTGATACAATTTTTGTGTATGAGAACTACCCAAGGGCCCCTGCCATCAAGGGGACAATTGAACTTTTCCCATTTTTTAAAGACGTGACGGAAAAGCTTGACTACCCACTTGTAGTGACTGGTTGGGAAATCAGAGGGCGCCTTGAAGTTCTTTTTAATTACTCCACGGATCATTTTTCTGGGGAGAGTATCAGTAATATGTGCGAATTGTATTCAAGGGTACTGGAAGAGATTTCCGTTGACCCCTTCAAACCTACGGCGGAATTGTGCCTTGTTGACAATGAAATGTGCAAGCAACTGAGCTTGTGCGAGGATTGTATTCAAGGGTACTGGAAGAGATTTCCGTTGACCCCTTCAAACCTACGGCGGAATTGTGCCTTGTTGACAATGAAATGTGCAAGCAACTGAGCTTGTGTGAGGAAAAAGTGGAATTCATGGCGGAGTTTAAGACACTGCATTCTATCTTGGAAACAGGAGCAAAACAGACACCTAACAATATGGCTCTTAATTTTGAAGATGTTACTTTGACATACCAAGAACTTAACTCGAAATGCAATAAATTTGCGAATTATTTAAGAACTAAAGTTAATTTTGAATCTGATACTCGAAATTTGATTGGATTATTTCTAAATCGTGACGTCGATATGATTGTTGGTATACTGGGCGTTTTAAAGGCTGGATTTGCCTACATTCCAATTGATGTTGAGCTTCCCGCGGACCGAGTCCAGTACATTTTGTCAGATGCTGGTGCATCTACAGTCATCACTAATAAAATGCATAAGCAGAGCTTAGCCCTGGGATCAATAAATAAAATCTTTGTAGAAGATTGCGAAGAAATTGTTGGTAATATTTCTGACGGTACAAATCTTGGCATATCAGATCCTGAAAATCTAGCATACTGCATATACACCTCTGGTACTACAGGACAACCTAAGGGTGTACTAGTACAGCATGGTCCGGCGCTAAATTCAATATTATCATATGCTAATGCTGTTTTCACTTACGATCAACCCTCGGAAATCAAAAGTACAATATTTTGTTCCTATGGCTTTGATGCATTTCTACTGGAGTTGTTCGGCCCCCTTTCAAAGGGTGGCGCTGTGCACCTTTTACCTAATGCAATTCGAATGGATCCCTACCGCCTTGCCACTTTTATAACTGATTATTCTATTACACACTTGTATTTAACCCCTGCAGTTCTTGCTAATCTTCCACAACAAAACTACCCATGCCTCAAGTACATCACTTTTGGGGGCGAAAGTTGTTCCGTGAATGTTGCTAAATACTGGGGGTCAAAGGTTAAGTTGTACAACTCATATGGTCCTACTGAAACTTGCATTGCGGCAACAGGGAAGTTTGTTGACCCTAACTGTGTGTCGGAAATCGGAAAACCGTTGCATAATGTTAGTTGTTTTGTGTTGAATGATAATCTGAGCTTGGTACCACTCTTGGCGATTGGTGAGTTGTTCATTGGAGGGAAAGGACTGGCCCTTGGTTATTTGAATAGAGACCAGGAAACTTTTAGTCGGTTTATTCAACATCCGATTCATGGGAGATTGTATAGAACTGGTGACCTGGTCAGATGGACCCTTAATCGAAAACTTGAATTGATAGGTAGAAATGACTTCCAAGTAAAATTACATGGTTTTCGAATTGAGTTGGGGGAGATTGAACAAACAATTGCAACTTTTCCGCAAATTCTCTCATCCATTGTGGATATTAAGACAATTGGTGATAGCAAAAAACTCATTGGATATTATTTATCAGAACGACCACTCTTGTCGGAGGAGATTTTGGAATACCTAAGTTCAAAATTACCGCATTATATGGTACCAGGTGTACTAGTACATTTGAAGGAATTCCCGAAAGGGGTCTCTGGTAAAATTGATAGGAAATTGCTTCCTTTACCTGAATTCCAAGACAATGCCCAAACAATTATCCCACCCAGAAATCCCACAGAAGAAACCGTTGCAGAAATATGGAGTGCCGTTTTAGGTATTCCTAGAAACAAATTTGGAATTACAGACAACTTTTTCAAACTTGGTGGGGACAGTATTTCCAGCATTCAAGTCGTTGGACGGATTCGGCAGCAATTGAATTTGAATTTAAGTGTGAAACACATTTTTGAGTGTAAAACAATTAAAAAGTTAACTGATTCTGTGCTAGGACCAAGTCAAACTGGGCGAGAGGTAATATCTGAACAAGGGGTCCTCGTTGGCTCGTTTCCATTGTTGCCAATCCAGCAGTGGTTTTTCAATAGCGCCACATTTGAAATTGAAAGTTACTGGAATCATTCATTCTTGGTACAAGTACCAGCTTTGGACATTAAGCAACTCACAAAATCCCTTAAGGCACTAATTGAATATCATGATGTCCTTCGACTTAGGTTCAACAAGACCACAATGACTCAGG
The DNA here is from genome assembly GCA_036851895.1 of Orthonychiurus folsomi. NCBI lineage: Eukaryota > Metazoa > Arthropoda > Collembola > Poduromorpha > Onychiuridae > Orthonychiurus > Orthonychiurus folsomi. The sequence continues at coordinate 34,793 of JAAXYW010000348.1, read as the reverse complement.
TATATTCTCCTATGACATCTACCACGGATTTACGCATTCTTGATATTTCTTCTCTTGATAACAAGACATTTGACCTTCGACAAATTTTTTCAGAATGGCAGTCTCATTTTGACATTGAATCTGGTCCACTTTACTCTATTGGCTATGTTCATGGTTATTCCGACGGAAGCTGTCGCCTGTTTTTTGCGTTTCATCATTTGATTGGCGACACTGTAAGTTGGAGAATTGTTATTCAAGACCTATTAACCTTGTATAAAGGCACTAGTCTTCCCCCCAAAGGAACTAGCTACAGACAATGGGTCTCTGTTACAGACAATTACAGCAAATGTCAAGAAAATCAAAAAATGCATTGGGACAGCATATCCGCGAATGTGTCAGAAATAGAAAATAACATCAAACCCACCAATAAATGGGAGGGGCTTAGTTTTTCACTTGATGAAAAATCCACCGAAGCACTTTTACGTACCTGCAGTTCAGTGTATAATACGGAGGTCAATGACCTTCTGATAGGTGCTCTTTCCCAGGTTTTGTACCAAATGACAGGATTAGGAGAAAATTACATCTTGCTTGAAGGTCACGGGCGGGAGGAATCAATTGTAAAAGACGGGCTAGCAGACATAAGTCGAACTGTTGGTTGGTTCACAGCAATGTATCCATTTGCAACAAAGCATAGTGTATCTCAAGATGTAGGTCAATTGATCCGAGATACGAAGGATCGTTTACGTGCTATTCCGGATAAAGGCATAGGATATGGTGCACTCACAGGCTACAAGGCAAAATTGCCTTCAACTATGTTTAATTACTTGGGACAATTCCAAACGACAAGTAGTCAGTCTTCAAATTCTGAATGGCTCATCGCGGCTGAATCCTCAGGAATGTCCAGTCATCCTTGTAACATGGAACAAGGGACTTTAAGCATTGTTGCTTCAATCCCAGGCAATCAGATGCATTTTTCAATACGTTCACGTGTAGAATCCGCTGATGTAGCGAAAATTCGAACGTACATGGAAAACGCTTTGCACGATATAATATCACACTGCACAGAAATTGGAAGGTCATATTTGACTTTGAGTGACATTGATGGGATTTTGAGGTCAAAATGCATTAGATAAGTTACAAGAGGTTAATGAGGTGGAAGGGATATATTTGGCTAATAGCTTGCAGCAAGGATTCATTTATCATGCGATGAATAGGAGAGATGGCGACGAAATTGATGACTCCTACATTGTACAGCAGGTGTTTAGCTACGAATCGCAGGAGGTGGATATGCAAATTCTTAAAGATGCTTGGTCTTGGACTCAGAAACAATTCCCAAGTCTACGACTCCGATTCAGTTGGGCAGAAGAGTTGGTCCAAATCATTGATAAATTTGCCACCGTTGATTTTAGATATTCGGACATTTCGAACTTGGAAATTGAAGCGAAGGAGAGAATATTACGAGACTTGCAAGAAAGTGACCGAAAACAATTGTATGATCTAGAAAAAGGTTCATTGTTCCGGGTTTATTTGGTGAAGAAGTCAGAGTGTTCCCATTCCTGCATCCTTAGTTCACATCATTCTATCCTTGATGGTTGGTCATTGCCAACCTTGATTCGAACTGTACATATGAATTATTCAAATCTATTGAAATCCCGCCAATTTATAACACCAGAGATAGATGTTGCGTATCCTGCAGCCCAAAGGTATTTACAAAACAATAGATCCGAAGCTTTGGATTTTTGGAAACGGAAAATGAGCACTATTTCTGAAAGAAATGAGTTGGTTGGTTTATCTGAAAACAATTTTACGACTCGGGATCCAAATCTTGTTATTAAAAGCAACAATCTTGAAGTTGAATTACGGGTTAGCTCAGATCTGAACATTGCATTGTCGGAAGTGAGCACTTCAAATGACGTCACAATGAATGCTATCCTATTGTTTAGTTGGCACAAAGTCCTTCAAGTTTTTGGTACCAGCATGACTACTGTTGCCGGGACTGTTGTTTCTGGACGTGACATACCGGTTTCGGATGTTGAGAAATCCGTCGGTTTGTACATTAACACACTTCCATTGGTAATTGACCACAGCGAATTAGGGGAATTATCCATTGTCCAGGTTATTCAAAACGTCCAGTCATCTATTCATGATCTCAACTCTTATAGTAATGTCAGTCTATCAAAATTACAATTAGGCAATGGTGTCAGACTCTTTGACTCAATTTGCATTTATGAAAATTACCCGAACCGATCTGATGGCAAGGATCAGATTTTGCTTCGTCCGACCATTCATAAGGTTGTTGAGAAAATTGACTATCCCCTAGTGTTGATAGCATGGGAGGAAAAGGGTCGACTAAGAGTCAAGATTTTGTATTCTGATGCATTCGTAGATGCCGCTGGTATCCAGATCATGTGTAATACTTTCTTGAATGTTTTGACATCCATCGCTTTGAATCCTGAGCAATCCAACAAAAATATTCAACTTGTATCTGCTGAAAGTCTAGATGCTTGTGCAATGCAAAAATCAGCAATTGCTCCAAATTGTCCCTATGACAAAATCCATCTTGCGGTTGAGAATCAAGTTAGCTTAAATCCAAACGGAATAGCACTGGTCTTCGAAGAAAAAGTGTTCACTTACAAGGAGCTTAATATCTTAGCCAATAAAGTAAGAGCTTTGCTAGGATCCGTCCAACCAGAGGAACTAGTTTGCCTTTTCCTGAATAGAACGGAATTAATGGTAATTGGTATGCTCGGTGTACTCAAGGCAGGTGGGGCTTATGTGCCTATTGATACAAGCTATCCTAAAGATCGCCTAATGTACGTTCTTGGTGACGCAGCTCCAAAACGCATTCTAACTAATAGAGAATATGGAACTTATTTGAGCGATATCATTTGTGAAATCGAATCTTGTAAGGATTTTACAAAACTTGTGTACGTTGAAGAATTGGAGGGCATGTCCAGTAATTATACTAATGAAGATAACGTAGAGGGCGGAGCCTTGGCTTACTGTTTGTACACATCAGGGACTACAGGTAAACCAAAGGGGGTCTTGATTGAGCACACAGGAGCCGTAAACTCCATTCATTGCTACAGCCAGCAATACACACCAGGCGTACCAATAGTTGGAACAGTGGTGTCCTCTTACGTATTTGATTTGTCGGTCGTTGAAATCTTTGCACCACTCTTCACAGGTGGCACTATCCACTTACTAAGTGACCCTGTACGAAAGGACCCCACCCTGATTTCTGATTATCTAATGCAGCATCCAATCACTTACTTGTATATATCACCAGCACTCCTAGGGCTCCTACCGGTACCAGTTCAATCGTATCCACACCTGAAGGCTATATCCTATTGTGGGGAAAGCTGCAGTCCAGCAGTTGCTTCTGCGTGGTCCGCGAAGTACAAATTGTATAATTTCTATGGGCCGACAGAGGCCAGTATTGTAGCGACTGTGAAGGAGCTTCATGGGTCAGAGACTTCTATCATTGGTCGACCGATAGATGCCATGAGCTGTTTTGTATTTGACTCGCATGGAAATATGGTTCCACCGTTAGCACTTGGTGAATTGTTTTTGGGTGGTCCTGGTCTGGCGCGGGGTTATTTGAATAAGACGAGAGAGACAAATTCAGCATTTGTGACAAGAAATATAGGCGGGAAACAAACAAGATTGTACAAGACAGGGGATCTTGTCCGATGGAAATTGGACGGCAATTTGGAGTATTACGGAAGAAATGACACACAAATCAAATTACATGGATTCCGCATAGAATTGGGTGAAATTGAACAGGTCATAGTTCAATTTGAAGGTGTGTCTGCTGCAGTCGCTCATGTTAAAGTATTACAAGATTCAAAAGCCCTAGTTGCGTACTATGTAGCTTCAACCAACATCAACGAATCAAATTTACTCAAACACATGACCCGCCATTTACCGTCCTACATGATTCCTAATTTTCTTAAGAAAATTCCTCATATTCCTTTAACAGTTTCCGGGAAAACGGATCGGGGTGCTTTGCCCGAACCGCGATTGGATATCCAAAATTCCAATCCAATCATTTCCCCTCGATCCGAGTTGGAATCTATCGTCCTGGAAATATGGAGCAACGTGCTTGGAATTCCCACGGATAAGATTGGAGTTAATGAAAGTTTCTTTAGTTTGGGTGGAGACAGTGTGGTTGCTATTCAGGTGGCGAGTAGGATTAAGAATCTTCTCCAGCTGGACATTAATGTGCGAGATGTGTTTGAGCATAGAACTATATCCGAGCTTTGCAAAAATGTGTTGGATTCACAGTACAATGTATTTCCAAAACCACAGGTGCTTAAACCATTCAGATTGACACCTGTCCAGGAATTCATATTGCAAAATCCAGGTTTACCAAATTGTCATTCGATTCTAATCCAGGCACCTGATTTACAACCTGAGACATTTATTAAATCTTGGGAACAGGTGTTTTAATCATCATGATTCATTGCATCTGGCATTTAACATTCGAACGCATGAGCAGTCCTATTCAGATGTCGAACAAGGCAAGATTATCGTTGTCAATGCCGGAGAGGAGGGTCTCACTGAAGATGACTTGAACCCAACACTTAGGAAATGGTGTTCAGAAATTGATGTTGACTCAGGTCACTTGTACACCGTTGCTTTCTTGCATGGTTTCCACTATAGCCCTAATCTTATCTTCTTTGTTGTACATCCATTGATTGCTGATAGTCAAAGTATGGCAGTGATAGCCCAAGATTTAAAGAGCGCCTGTGATGGGCAACAGCTGACTAGTAAATTGGTAGGAGTTTACTACAATTGGGTTGAAAAATGTGAAGAAGAAATGTCAGGTCCTTCAATTCTAAACAGAAAACCAGAGGGTGATACGAATGTGCGATGTGTCGACACAGTAATTCGGCTGAACGCTGATACAACGAGCTACCTTACCCTTGGCTGTAATGAAGTGTACCATACTGAAATTACAGACTTGCTGGTAACAGCTCTTTCAATGGCATTAAGAAAGGACACGCCCATTATTTTAGAGACCAATGGCCGGAATAATTCGAATTTCAACTCATTTGGCGCCGTGGGTCAATTTAGTGAAATCCATCCACTTAAATTACAGTTTTCTGCATCCAGTATCGGATCTCACATTAAATTGGTGAAAGAATCCATCCGTGGGATTAGAAATGATGGAAATCTGTGCGAGGAAACCGCAGGAATTACTTTCACCTATTTAGGAGAATTTCCTAGCTTCGGAGATGGGTGGGCCATTAAATCCCATGATTTCATCAGATGTGGATTGTGCTACTTGAATATTTCCGCATGTATATTTGAAAATCGGCTGGAATTGACTTTCTCTTTGCGCGAAGACGCAAGCACGGATTCTATGTTGAGTGGATTACCTTCTCTGTTTCAATCCATACTGGAAGAGGTCACGGCATCGTGCCGTATGGAGAGTAGATCATGGATAACACCCAGCGACATTAAATATGTAATCAGCTCGAAATATTTAGACATATTGCAAAAAGACAAGGAAATAGATGGCGTTATGCTCGCTAATAGCCTTCAGAAAGGTTTTATTTATCACGCCTTATCTCAAGCGGATGGACAAGGTGCTGGGGATGATTCGTACATTGAACAAATGTTGTGGACCTATGATACGGATTTGGACAAAGACGTGTTTGCGTCGTGCTTGGTCATTGGCTCAGGTACAATTTCCCGCTCTCCGTCTTCGATTCTGTTGGGATGAGGAGCTCGTTCAAATCATTGACAAAAATGCAACCTTTAAGTTTAGTTTTGAGGATTTATGTGATTTACCTGTGCTTGAGCAACAAGAAAGGCTTGATACCATTCAGAAAAATGACCGGAAGGATCTTTTTGATCTTAAGAAAGGAAATATGTTTAGGGTATGTTTGATGAAGCAACGCAGTGATTTGACCACGTGTTTATTCACGTACCACCATGCGATTCTGGATGGTTGGTCCGTTCCGGTTCTTTTGAAGGCTGTCCATGAGAATTACACTAGTTTGCTGCAAGGGACAGAATTAGTCATAGAGCAAAAAGCATACCGATTAGCACAGGAATATCTTCAGGAGCATTGCAATGCGGATCTTGCCTACTGGCGCCAGCAGATGGCAACCATCCCGGACCGAAATGAACTCCTCGGTTTTGTTCCTAGTAATCTGTCACAAAATTCACAAAGAATCAGTGAAATTCGTCGTGTGGAAACCTCAGTTATACGACCCCTTGAGATCGATGGGTCCTTATTTGAGTCCTTGAAAGCAATGGCAAGGTCAAGTGATGTGACGTTGAATGCCGTCTTTCAGTTTGCTTGGAGCAAAATGCTAATGATATTTGGAACGAGTTGTACGACTGTGACGGGGACTACTGTTTCCGGGAGAAACATTCCTGTCCCTGGGATTGAGACGGCAGTAGGACTATTCATAAATACACTTCCACTTATTGTGAACCATGAAAATGAGAAATTTTGCAAATGTAGCTTAACGGATGGGATTCGCGAAATCCAAACACTTATTACAGAGCTCAGTGTGAAATGTAATGTCCATCTTTCCAGTTTACAGCCAGATGGCGAGAGGATCTTTGATAACTTCTTCTCGTATTTGAATTATCCTACGAGAAATATGGTCGATCCTTCCAAGATATCATTGATACCTACCCTAAAGCAAGTTATTGATAAATTTGACTATCCACTGGTGGGACTCTGCCTTGAGCTCAACAACAAAATTAAATTAGATTTTATATTTTCCGAAGAACTATTTGGACAGGAATCTATTGAGAATGTTATACAAACTTTTACAGTAATTTTACAGCAAATTGTTTTTGAAAGTAAAAAGCCCTGCTCCCAACTTGCATTGGTTGACACTGATTTCCATCAAAAATTGACAAATGGACTTCAATTTGCCAGCAAGGAATTTCCATTTACCCGACTCCATGATATTCTCGAACATCAAGCTATTTACACGCCAGATGGCGTGGCTCTAATAGTTGAGGGTCAAGGCTACACTTATGGTGAGCTGAACAGTAGGGCAAATCAATTGTGTCATTTCTTGAGAAGTTTAGGATTTGGTGGGAAACCAGATGCACTCATAGCCTTGTTCCTGGAAAGAAATGAGCATATGATTATTGGATTGTTGGCTGTTCTCAAATTGGGCTCTGCTTTTGTTCCCATCGACATCAGCCTGCCAGCTGATCGTGTCAAATACATTTTGTCAGACACAAATACAAAATTAATACTCACAAATACCAAGCATGCTTCGTCATATCCTGCATTCACTACTACACATGCTCATATTTTAGCCTTAGATGCCCTTGACATCCAAGAAACGCTGTCGACCCAACCAAGTTATGACCCAACCCATTCCATCACCACGGGTCAGAATTTGGCGTACTGTTTATTTACATCAGGAACAACAGGAAAACCCAAAGGTGTCCTTATCCAGCATGCTGGAGCTGTGAACGCCATCTGTTCTGCTGCCAATTCCGCATACGCAGACGCCACCTATCCAATCAAAAGCACAATGTTCTGCTCCTATGGTTTTGACGCATTCTTACTTGAGTTATTCTGCCCCATGTTGAAAGGGGGTACAATTCACTTATTGTCGGAAGCCGTCAGAATGGATCCAAATCTCATAAGTCAATTCCTTCTGACACACAATATTACCCACATGTACTTAACACCTGTTGTCCTGTCGAAATTGCCGAGGCGTCATTATCCAAGCCTAATTTGTGTAATGTATGGCGGGGAGGCCCTCGGTCCTTCAGTTGCTCAGTATTGGAGTTCCCGCCACAAATTGTACAATTCTTTTGGTCCTTCTGAGATAAGTATTGCGGCGACAGGGACTTTTGTGGATGCCTCAAGAGCCTCGGAAATCGGTAAACCACTTTTCAATGTGCCCTGCTTTGTTCTTGGTAAAAATCAGGAATTGTTACCATTGCTTGCAATCGGTGAGCTGTATGTGGGTGGTCCTGGTGTAGCCCGGGGCTATTTGGGCCTGGAGTCTCAAACAAATGAAGCTTTCCCAACCTTGGCAATTGGGGCACACAGAATGAGATTATGTCGGACAGGTGATATGGTTAGATGGACTCTGGAAGGAAATTTAGAGTTTTTGGGAAGATTTGATACGCAGGTTAAAATCCATGGGTTTAGGATTGAATTGGGTGAGATCGAGCGGGTTTTGAGCTCCGTTCGTGGTGTCACAGCGTCTACGGTTGCTTTGAAACAGTTACCAGGATCCACGGGCTCTAAGAAAATTATAGGCTACTATATTTCAGACACAGAATTAGACGAAGACGATATTCTTAATTACATGACTTCAAAACTCCCACATTATATGGTGCCGCACGCCGTTGTTCAATTGAAGGAGTTTCCTTTGTCTCGGAGCTCCGGGAAATTAAATCAAGATGCATTGCCAATCCCTGAATTCAAAACCAAGGAAATGATTGTTCCTCCAAGGAATGAGACGGAGGCGGATATTACAGAGGTATGGAGCTCAGTACTTGGAATACCTATGAATACATTTGGCATTACGGATAGTTTTTTCAAATTGGGTGGAGACAGCATTATCAGTATACAAATTGCAGAGGTGTGTGGAACCGTTCTAAATTTGGATATCAGTGTCAAAGACATTTTTGAGTATAAAACTATTAAGGCTATTTACGACAACGTCCTGGATAATAATAAGATGGCGAGAAATTCTGTGGCCGACGTGACACCACTGGAGGTGGTCTCATTGGAGCTCCAGCCACTTCAGAAGTGGATTCTGGAGCAAAATATCCTGGATTTCTGGATAAACCGAACTGAACCCATTGAGTTACCTGAATTTGACAATATTAAAGTGTTGGAAACCATTTCCAGTTTGCTGACTCAGCAGCCATCTCTCTGTGCACTGTACAATTCTAAGACGCGGCTATCAAACTATTGCCAATCGCGCACTGTTGACCCTGAAACTTATTTGAAATTTGTCGACATTTGTAGCCTGGGTCATCCGGAAGGTAGCCATGGATTTGAAAAAGCTGTTCAAGCCTTGCTTGATGAAATTTGGACATGTAATTTAAATGCAGATTTGTGTGCATCGTTCATTGTGTGTGTGTTGCATGGTTATAAGACATGTGGCGCCAAGCTCGTGTTTTATAAACACTCGCTTCTAGTAGATGATACCAGTTTTAGTCTACTTGTTGAGGATTTTATGCACATCTTAAATTCGACCGGGAAATCCACTTCTGAAACTTTACAGCCGCCATCTTCATTCCATTCGTCTTCTGAAAACGAGGATGAAGTCGAGTATTGGGATAAATTACTAACTGAATTAGACCAGAACTCTACAAGGCAATCTTTGCAGTCCGCATGGGACATGACCTCATTTGACCTTGATCAAGACAGCACGTCAGGTCTGCTAGGACCTTGTAACAAAGTCTTTGGTACTGAACCAGAAGATCTGATTCTGACTGCACTTTCAACTGCATTGGGTTCCATCACAAAAACCCGGATTAATTTTGTAACCGTTGAGAAGGAGGAAATGGAAGAAGGTAGAAGGGCGGGGTGGTTTAAATATTTGTATCCCGTAAAACTGGAGAACCAGGCGGAGGATCCAGGTCTCCATTTGTGCGCGACTAAAGACATGTTGCGGAGAATTCCCGGAAATGGAAAGAAAATCGCGAACCGATTGGGTGAAGATGGAGTTAAGCTTCCCGAAATTTATATCAAATTTATGCGGGAAACCCATTCTAGCCTGGAATCTTGCTACTCAAAGCCACTGGCTGAAGATATGGCGGAGTTACCATTCAATATGTGCGTTATTGCAGGCATTAAGAAAGATTCGTCAAACATTTGGTTCAACATCCATTCTCGACATGGACGGGAAATACTTGACGATTTTGCAAAACATATGAACGCTCAATTAAACAGAGTTGTGTCGTATTGCCAAGCTAACATTGGTAGAACCTATCTCACTCAAAGTGATGTTAATTGGATAGTGCCTCAATCCTATTTGAACAAATTACAGGAATCTGAAGAAGTCGAGTCCGTTTTTCTTGCAAATAGTTTACAGGAAGCCTTGATTTTCCATTCGTTGAGTATGTCGGGATCACCGGACGCTTACAGCTTCCAAAGTCTTTGGAAATATAATGGCTCGGTTAGCCCTGCTTGCATGAAACAAGCCTGGAGCATCGCATACAAACGCCATCCGTCATTACGCCTTCGCTTTGCTTGGCTAGGCGAGACTATCCTACAAATTATTGACAAATTCCGAGAACCTAATTTCACATTCCAAGACATTTCCGAGAAATCTGCTACAGAAAATGAAACATTCATTCAACGTCTCAGACAAGATGATCGCGCAAATGTGTTTGACTTACAAAAGGGTGACCTAATCCGCATATATTTGATGAAAGAAGCTGAAGAAACCTACTCATGTCTCTTAAGTTATTCCCATATTCTCATAGATGGCTGGTCCATGCAAATTCTCCTTACAAACGTACACGAGACATACTTGGCTCTTTTGGGCGGGAATTCTCTTGGCTTGACAACCCCACAAGACGCGAGCTACTTGATGGCTCAAGGATATTTACAAAAAACACGGGAATCTCACCAAAATTATTGGCGTAGTCAAATTGAGCAAATTTCTGAACAAAATGAATTGTTGGGTTTGCGTGTAAACAACTTGGCAAATAATGAGGGCTTTTCAAATGCCCAGCAACAACAAGTATATGAAGCAAATGAGTCCACCATTCAAATTTCTGGTAAAACGTTCAAGCAATTCAAGGAACTGACCCGCTCGCACTCTGTGACCCTTAGTTCAATCCTTCAATTTGCATGGCATAAGATTCTACGTGTATTTGGGTCAAATGTCAATCAAACGGTTGCCGGAACTGTTGTGTCTGGCCGCAGCATTCCTATTGCAGGGATTGGTAAATCCGTTGGACTTTACATCAATACTCTACCTTTGATTGTGGATCATTCCTCCGCCCATGACGAATCACTCGTGGATCAGATTCGTTCTATACAGGAAAAAATCACAGAAATGAACACCAAATCCAATGTCTTAATCTCCGATATCCATGGCAAGGGACGACGTTTATTTGACTCCCTAATTGTCTGGGAAAATTTCCCTCGCCAGGAACGAGTGGATGAGAAGATCCAATTCCAGAAGCTATCTGAGAATCTCCTTGAATTCCTAGACTACCCTATCATTGTAATTGGCTGGGAACACGCAGAAAATATTGTCATTAAAGTTTTGTACGCAAAAACTCTATTTTCTACATCCGCCGTGGACAACCTATGTAACACATTTGAGCTTATCCTTCAACAAATTGCGGAGGCTCCTAACAATACTGGCAGGGATTTGAAACTCGTGCCAAATCCATTGCTGCAGTGTTTAACCAATGGATGGAATTCCAAAAGTGTGGTATTTGACGGTCCTTCAACAATGCATGGGCTTCTCGAGCGCGGTGCGACAGCAGCGCCATCTCAAGTAGCTCTCGTATGTGGTAACACCATCCTAACATACAGTGAATTGAACAACCGAGCAAATCAATTAGCCCATTATATCAGGAAACATACATCCTTTAAACCAGGTGACATAGTAGGATTGATGCTGAATCGTGACGCAAATATGATGATCGGTATCCTAGGCGTGTTGAAATCAGGCGGAGCCTTTGTACCAATAGATGTCACTTTCCCTGCGGACAGGGTATCCTACATTCTAGAGGACACTAATGCAGCCCTTGTGCTTACCAATGATGCTTATCTAAATCATCCATCTTTTCAACGCCATCTGTCGGTAATATCCCTAGATTCATCTGATACGCAGAATTTGTTAGCCAATCAAAGCGTAGCAAATCTTGGTGAGATCAACAGTGCCTCGGTCGCATATGTCATTTACACGTCAGGGACCACAGGGCGGCCTAAAGGGGTCCTAGTCGAACACCATAGCATTCTAAATTCTCTACAGTCATACGCAGAATCCTTTTTGCAATTCAATAGGGCTGGTTCATTTGTATCCGCCATTTTCTGCTCATATGCATTTGATTCTTTTCTTTTCGAAGCTTTTGGCCCAATGGTTAATTTCGGTGAAACCCATCTGTTGTCTGAAACGGTTCGATTAGACCCATCTCTCGTCGGCCAATACATTCAACAGCATCGAATTACTAAGCTGTATTTAGCGCCAGCCATACTAGCAGGTTTACCAAGGGTACCATATCCAAGTCTTCAAGGGATCAGTTTTGGTGGGGAAGGTTGTACACCTGAGGTGGCAGCTTATTGGAGCTCCCAGTGTGATTTGTATAATTCATTTGGCCCTACGGAAACAAGTGTGGCTTGCACCGGCAACTATGTGGATGGTACCAAGGCTTCAGAAGTAGGTACTCCACTGCACAATGTACAATGCTATGTGTTGAACGAGTATTTGATCCCAGTCCCACCCCTTGCAATTGGAGAGCTATTTGTTGGCGGGAAAGGACTAGCACGGGGTTATTTGAATAATCCGAAGGAAACGAAGCGGCGTTTCCTGGAAACAACAGAGTATGGGCGGATTTATCGAACAGGGGATTTGGTGAGGTGGAATTTGGGCGGGAAATTGGAGTTCATTGGCCGGAATGATGGGCAGGTGCGGATAGGTGGCATGAGAGTGGAGTTGGAGGAAATTGAGACGGAACTAAGAAAAGCGGTGGGCGTGGTCAAGTGTGTGGTGGATATTAAGGGGGATAATCGAATAGTGGGCTACGTCGTCGTGGGGGCGGAATTTTCTGAGGTGGGAACTATGAATTTACTGAGATCGAAATTACCCGAATATATGGTACCGGTGTGTCTTGTGGAGATTCCCAGCATCCCGCTGAAACAAAATGGGAAAGTTAACCGAGGGGCCCTTCCCGATCCATCGGATGCTTACTTTACTAATAGTGTCAATTTTGAAGAACCCAGAAATGAATTTGAATTACATCTATGTGAAATATGGGCCCAGATATTGGAGCTCAAAGTAGAGCAAATAGGAGTCACGACCAGTTTCTTTGAGTTGGGTGGGAATAGTATTAAATGCATTAGCCTCATAAGTCGGGTCAAGGAAAGGTCAGGGATTTCACTGTCAATCAAGGATATTTTTGAATGCAAAACTGTTCGAAGATTGGTGGAACACGTGGCGAAGAATTCTACAACTGCGGCTGCAAAAAATATTAATGTCCAGGATCTGGAGAACTTTGAAACGTCTTCTGTCTACTCAATTAAGTTGAATAAGATCTTGAGGACGTGTGTAAAGGTGGGATCATATTTTGTGAAGCACATTTATTTGAATGTTCCCGCATTGGATGAAAAACGATTACAAGGTGCAGTCGTAGCTTTAGGGGAAATTTTTGATATTTTTAAGTTTGAAATTGTTATGGATCAGAACAGGTTCTCCTTGAGGCACAACAAAAACAAGGATTTTGACGCCAATCTTAGAATCCTGAGCCGAGGAGAATCTATTGTTGAAAATTTTAATACATCGAATTCACATTTCTTGTTCACGTACATTCCTCATACAAATCAACTCGTTCTTTCTCTGAGTCCATTTTTATTGGACAATGCGAACTCAAAAATTATACTTGAAACTTTTGCCAAAACTTATAACACCGGAGATCGCCAAAATTCTACAGTCCAAAGCCAGGAGCATCTCCTTCGCTTGTGGTTACTTTTATCCCAGCCAAAAAATGAGGAAGAAGAAAAATATTGGAGTAGAGTTCTTCAAAATTATTCACATTCCATAGCGTCCTCTGATTATTCCAGCGGCATCTGCAGTTCAGATTCAGTTTCGACTTGTTCATTCGGTTCCAAATTATTAGAAATAATTAAAATGAGACCAGACTTTGATGTAGAAGATGTCTTGTTGACGGCACTTAATTCTGCAATTTCGATTATGGGAAATTCAAATTCGAATGTTGTAATGGTTGAGCAAAATGCTAGACAATGCATTTCAAGCTTTGATTTGAGTCGCACTCCAGGCTGGTTTATGACATCGTGTCCACTCCTTCTTCTTGCTCAGGATACAATCCATGACGCACTTAATTTTACAAAAGAAAGCCGTAAAGGTCATCCGAATGGCGGGATTTATTTCGAAAGTTATTGTCCGAGTCCAGAGTTGACTCATCCACTTGTTTGGTTCAGTTTTAGTTCCGAGACGGCGAATAACATTAACAATCTTGAAGAAAAATGGCGTATTACCCGCGAGGATAAACGCCATCTCGCGGAATGCGGAGCCTGTAGGTTTGATTTTGAAGTAAAGGATGGTCAAATTTATTTGTCGGCCAAAGGATGCTCACCGAAATTTGTTGAAGAATTTAAGAGACAATTAGAATTAATATTGTCAGCAATCAGCAATGTGCAAGGCCCTTCGTTTGCTATGAGTAACTATCCTGATTTCACACCATACATTTACTTGGACTGCTCAAAATTGTGGGAATCTTCAAATTTGAGGGACACCCTTTTCCTGCTTCCACCAGGTAACGGCGGGGCCGAGAATTATATTGGTAATATTGGACCTAAACTAAACACGACCATGGATTTAGTCCTATTCAATAATTATTACTCACATTTGAATAAATTTGGAAATGACATTGTTGACCTACTGACTGTAGAACTATTAGCGACTGAGTATATTAGGCAAATCAAAATAATCAAACCATCGGGTCCTTACAATATATTTGGATGGAGTGCTGGGGCAATGTTGGGCTACGAAATTGCATGTCGACTTCTGACACAAGGAGATTGTGTATCCTCACTTATCCTTGTGGATCCATTCTTTCGATTAAAAGAATCCTTGGCAGAATTGGATTTGGTGCCGGATAAACAGGAATTAATTGCTGTTAATTACGAACCAAACCCGATTCCACTGACTATCCTGAAGGAAATGAGAACTAAAGTAATTCTTTTGAAAGCTGAGACTGGCCTTCATTACACCGACAAATTGACACACTACTATTCAGCGAATACAAAATTTAATTTTCTGGACACTGTTATCCCCGCGGAATGTATACAAGTGCACCCTATACCGGATCACGTTCGTTGGATCAAAGAGACTAAGTATGTAGACCAAGTTTCGGAAATTATAAATAACGCAATGCTAGAAAAATAACTGAAAAGTTTAGCATATATTTAGCCTTAGTGAGAAAAAATTAGAAATTTTTGTGAGAGCCCAAACTTCAGAAATACTAATTGTTAATTTAGATATAATTAAGTTAGACGATTACGAGCTAGGTTTATGAATAAAATTTGGTGTAGTTTAAAAAAATGGTTTGTGGTGTTATTGGGAAATGGAAACTGCGGAAGTTATTAGTTTTGTGCTTTTCTGCCGTTCAAATTTACACAGGAACTTGGAAGCTGGGCATTCGCGGAGCAGTTGTATAAATTCAAAATAATTAAAATATGGTGAAATAACTACGCAGGTCAACTAAATTTCTCCAACCACTGCTATGGCGTGCAAATTGCTATTGAAATAAATATATGGAAATCTAGTGCTATAATAGTGATCTAGTGATAGTAAATTGTAATTGGGATAGCAAAGCTTTAAAATAGTTTCTTGGGAAAACTTAAATGATAATGATAGCTGATTCGGAACATCACTGAAATATGTTTGTTTTTAGTTGTAAAAATAAAAAGTTAAACATAATAATATTTCATTTGACGTGTACTTTTTTTTGGCTTGCCTTAAAACTGCCCCTGGCTGCCACAAAACTCGTTTGCAGGTCGGCTCATATTTGCATTGCATTAATCAAGGACCACACGCTAATCACGGAATTGAAATGAACAAGCGACAGATGAAACGAAGCAATATGAAATTACGGATTATGATGAAACTAAACTCGCACTACAGCTGGTCTTTGAACTGGAGATTACCCGAATTAAGATGTTATGTTGAAGCACATTCCAGTTAAAATTTGAGCGCTGCATTATAGATGTCTCAGAATAGTTTAATGTATAACTTTACTTGAATATTAAGGCTAGAAAGAATCCGAATGGATCTGATCTGACTAATAAAATCCTTCGAATTCGGATTTCATTTATTTACACGCTTTGCACGAATCCATTGGATTTCTACATACAAACTTCGATTTGAATAGAATTGATTTGAAAGTACGTCTCAACACTAGTATGGCCATAATATAACGAATATGGGTTGTACATAAAGCGGAAACCTTTCTACTTCCTGTACCAAGATTGAAGCCTCGTCATCCTCTTCACTTTTTTCTGCAGTTGAAGTACGCCGTACAGTAGGGCTTCTGCTGTGGGTGGGCATCCTGAAAAGAATAAACAACATGAATATATATTGAACAGAATCATTGAACTGTATATAGAGAAAATATATTCGATATTATATTACGCCATGCATATACAGTCGAAGCTCGATATTAGGGACTATTTGGGACCAAGAAAATTCGTCCCTATTAGAGGGAAGTCCCTATAAGAGAGCAAGTTTTAACGTTATTGGCACGGAAATAATTCCGTTCCTTCCTTCTAAAAAGTCCCCACTTAGGGGAAGAATCCCTATTACAGGGGTCCTTATTATCGAGCTTTGACTGTAAGTGCAGAATCATATTAAACTGGTGGTATTCATAATAAGTATTCTATAGCAGTAAAGAAATAGCCAAACCTGGGACATAAATGTCGACTGGGATGATCCGATCACATCCACGAACAACAGAGTAGGAGTAATGATAGTAGCCGCCACCATTCGCACAACTTCCCATCGAAATTACCCAGCGAGGTTCAGGCATCTACAAGATTCAAATCCGTATAAGTATAACTGTAATTAAACCACCACTAGTTCAAACCCGATTGACCTGGTCATAAACTTTCCGCAGAGCAGGAGCCATTTTGTTCGTCAAAGTCCCGGCAACAATGATGACGTCGGCTTGGCGTGGAGATGCCCGAAATACGACACCGAAACGATCCATGTCATAGCGAGGGGCAGCCATGTGCATCATTTCGACGGCGCAGCAGGCAAGGCCAAATGTCAGGGGCCACATGGAGCTCTAAGGAAATCGTAAATAGCGTATAATTCAGTAATTTGCAAAATTGGTGTGCAAATTGTTCATTGAACAAATTGGAAGATAAAGCGTTTGAAAATTTTGACCAATCTGGTCCGACGCAGGACGTACAAGTGTTAAAATGTGAACCTCATGATTTGAATACATTAATACTCACCTTCCGACCCCAATTCAAAAGGTCATCAAGCCGAGCTACAGCATATTCCCCGGCGCTGTTCGTATTTTGAAATGGTGAATAGGGCTTGTGCTTTTGGTTATCAGGAACTGCGAAATTAAAAGTAAACATTAAAATAACGTACGAAACAAATTTATTTAAATTGACAACTCATTACCCGAAGAATCACCCGTCTTTGCAGGGGTTGTAGGTGCACTGCTAGCAAGGTCAGTCGTGGACACATTCCGAATTACTGAAAATAGTTGGGATCCCCCTCCGCTCGTCGCAGTCGCAGACTTGAACCCGAATCTGCCAATGTTGCTCAACATTAGCGCCATCCCAGGTCTTATAATCTGTGCAATGAGCACTGCACTTATTTAAATGAGGGTACTACAATATTGGTTTAGAATTGGTAAAACTCACTCGGGAATAATTTACATTACAAAAAGGCTTTGGATGGGTTCGCAGTTGGTTTTTGAATTCCGTGCGGTAAAACCCGGTAAAGATGAAATCTGCAAGTGGGGCGAGTTGGAATTATGCGCGCAGCTGGAATCTGGTATTATATTGCATTGCGAACTTTCTAGTAATGTTCAAAAAACAAATAAAAGTAATTTTAAATATAAACTGTTATATATACATGAAGTGGTCAGAAAACAATTGAAATTAGTAATTTCCTTGATAAAACTGGACAAGGCAAGACGTCGCAATAAGAAAACAGCTTTGCACGACATATTTATGATTCTTTCGTTCTGAGAACATTTAATTTAAAACCAAATAACATGGATAAAATCTTCAAATTTTGCTTTAACTAATGTGCAACTCACACATCACACACAATATTCATACTGATGTTGGGTGTGCATGTGGTTAATACTGATGACAAGTTTAGAGTATAAAAAAATTTGTATTTTATGTTGAATTTCTTGTTAAAAATTTTAACACTGAATACAAATACCTTTTTGACTATTTGCTTTTGCCGGAACGTGACGTGACCCTGCTCACCCTATAGTAGAGTTACTGAAGTAAAACAAAGGATGATCTAATCCGCACTTACACTAACATTTCAACTATGCTAAATTCTAAACATCATCGAAGAGATCACGCGGTGGACCAGAGCCATATACACTTTGATTTGGATTTCTAATTGTCCGAGTCTCTTCATATGGTCTGGAAAGTCTGGATTGCTGTTGACTACTTGAAGAAACTTCCTCGTTTTCTTGCAGAACAGGCTGCTGAATTCTGTACTTTTGCCTTCTCTCCGAAGTTTCCAGGTTCCGTTGCCGCCTTCGTTTTTCTGCAAATCGCAAGCAAAAATTAGGATACACTCAGACATTAGAGAAACCCACAAATTCACAGGAGTGTACATATACCTCTCGTGACTAACTGCTGCCCTTCTGTGACCAAATCAATCGTAACATCGTCGTCTACCAGAAATTGCTGAAATCCGATAATGGACAACAGTCTTGCACCAACCTTGAACCAGGTTAAAATCCCGATGACTAAAATTCCCATTGGGAAATAAATGTTGAATCCGTCGGAAATTAAAGCGAGGACATCCAAATGTCCCATGATACCCGTGTAAGCTGTCTCCAATCTTTCGCCTGAATTTCCCACAATGTGACTGTCCATATGAATCAAACCCAAAAAATTCAAGCAAATCGGAGGGGTTAATCTGCAAAGTAACCTGCATTCAACAAATAGAAATTAGCACTAGCACCTACTGAGAATATATTAGGAATACCAAAAAATGTCCGTGCACTTACATCCCAGCGAAGATGAGAGAGTATTCATCAGTTTGATGCCATCCAGCCAAGTAGTAGAAGTTAAGAACACGAATTTTAAAAACAGTGTAATATGCACAAATACATAAGTAGGCAATAGTTATTGTTGAGACAAATTCAATTGCAAAGTAATCATAATTATTTCTGGCCAAGTTGACAAATATAGCAAAAAGACTGAGGGCAGGAGATTTGTGGAAAAAAGTTGCCTCCGACCATATCACAAACAAACTCATAATCGCAGCGCAGACTGCTGTGATTCTGAGAACATAGCGACTCACAACACAACGCCAGTACCATTCTAAAGTCAGTTTAAAAAACAAACCAAATGTTTAGTTATGTCGTAATCCATTCGTAAAATATTAATAATTCATAAACTCATTACCCATTTTCCCACCGCAGATATACTCCCAAATTGCATTCCTCTCCGGAACAAACGTCCTCTTGAAGATTTTATCCCGTGACCGAACATTTCTCTCAGTATCCTCCAATTCAAGTGTGCGGTTAATTTGCTGCTCCCACTGCGTTTCAGTCCTGTGATAATTCTGAAGGGCTGATTTCATTTGCCGATTTAATTTAACTAAATATTTTTCATCCACAGGAGCATCTGGGGACTCTACTCGCCGTCGGTTCATGCGTTCACGGAATTCGAGTGGAACTTGAGTTAAAACTACGTCAAGGTGCTTTCCTAGCTCTGAGTTGGCAGGTAGAGCTTTAGATGACATATGTAGATTCTAAAAAAAACGCCACAAAAGCTCATAAAAATTATAATTTAACATTTACCATTGAAGATAGGATGGGGTGCTATTACCTCCAACGCATCATCCAAGTTTTCTTCCGAAGAATTCCTTTCAGCAGCCAATTTAGCAACTTTGAAGTACGCATTGGTCAGGGAGTGACCTTTGTTCGAACCGTACCAAAGGTATCTCGGAACTGATATCAGTCCATAACCCAGCATGAAAACAAGTAGAAACAATCCCCATGTGTTTGATGCAGATGATGCAATCGCTTTCAGTCGATCCCTAAATTAAATCATTAAAATATATCATTAAATACCAAATTAAGTTAACCGCAAACACTCGAACAAGCTCTTGAGGTTTAATGTCCGTTGCCCCCTAACCGATAACCTGATCGATAACCCATGCAAATTAAAATTATCATCCTCATTCATCCCATTTACTCTTTTCACAACAAACACTTTGATTTAGCAAATGACTCCCCAAGAACTGCATCAAACATTTATACCAATTTTTTAAAAAATATATAGTTAGTTAGGTAATCAAAAAGACATACATCGTAAGCGGTATCGGTTTCACAGCGATGTATGCCAATAATATCCCACAAATGAATAAATAACTTCCGTAGTAAATTGCATTGTCGAGTAAAGCTGATTTTAACTTCCCTTTGATTGTAAATTCACCGGCTTTTGTGTAGGACTGCATCATGGGAAGGAGTAACCTATATAAATGAAATATCGTTACGTGATATTATAAAAATTAATCAAATAAGCGCTAATATAGTGCATTTTATTTCCATTCTCATACCATGTCAGACATTGGGAACTCCAGTACACAATTCTCCAAAGATTTGTGAGGACTCCAGGCTCAACATACGACCATGGTGGCATACAGTCCGACGTTGTCTCATTAGTATTATTTCCAGGAATGAGACTTGATTCCGTTGTCGTCTCATTGTGAAGCAAGTATATGGACTTGCAGGTGTTGTAGGCGGTCTATCAAACAAGTAATGAGAGAATCGATTAAATGCTACATTCCCTTTGCTAATGCTAGCAAGTTAGCTACTTCTCTCAAGAAAACTATTAATAGACAACAAAATCTAGAGTTGCGTCTCACTTTCCCCCAGAGATCTTATAACTTGCGTCGCATTTGAAACGCAATATGCAATATACCCATGCAATGCATGTAGGCGGTAGGGGCGCGACGACCCAAACCCAAATTTAGACTCCATAACAAAACACGTCCCGTTGCGTTCCCCGGAAATCTAAATCCCACGCACTGACTCCGAAAAATCGGTGTTTTCTAAATCAACGCCCCCGAATTAAGGATTAGTCGTGGTCACCACAATGTCTTCACCGGACACGGCAGCCGTGACTTCGTCCACTCCAGCCCCTGCACCACCCGCATCCCAATCCAAAAAGAAAAAGAAGTCGAAGCACAATGCGGCAACTAATAATATTGTGACCTCTGCCACGGACAGTGAAAATGAAAGGAAAATTGGAGAAAAGGGCGAGGCGCTGAAAACGACAACGATTTTGGTTGGAGATGAGGGCGGGAAACAAATTGCTGTGGATGTGGCCAAGGAAAAGGAAGCAAATGATGATGGAGATGATGAAGGGGATGCGGAGCCTGACCCTGAAGGTCAAGGTGGGGTCGAAGGAGCGAAGAAGAAAAAATCTAAGAATCGGAAGAAGAAGAAGGCAAGTGCGGCAGCGGCTGGGGCTAATTCGGAGAATACGGGTAAAATTCCGAGTTACAACTAATTTCTCAATCCTGTCATAGAACTAACCCGCCAATTTAATTGAAATTCAAGATATGTGCTAGGTAGTTATTCGGAGGAGACAGTAGGATTGCCAATGTTAATATTAGCTTGAAATGTCAACTCTTTCGTGTTTTCAAGCCTAGAATAATTAAAGTCAACTCGCCACCGCCAACTTGAGTTAGATCTTATAAGATTTATTAAAATATTTCACCCACTGACTTATTGAATTAGTGACTTTGGCTGGTACTTCATAATATTTTTACTTTATATCTCTACAGGAGGTGGTGATGACCACAACACGGCCCAGCCTGGATCCAAATCTGCATCTAATCCTTCAAAACCCAAACAAATTACGCCGAAGAAAACTCAGACGACTCCGCCAACTATCCCAATCAAAGTCTTATTCAACGGTGGACCCTATCCAATTGGAGAGTTACAAACCTACACGTTGAAACAAGGAACCACAACTGACGAAGAAAAGGCCCGTGATCAACTCCAAGATGACATGTACAATGAGATCCGGGAAGCCGCGGAATGTCACCGTCAGACTCGGAATCATATTAGGAATTTCATCAAACCCGGAATGCAAATGATTGATATTGTGGAAGAACTTGAAGCCACATCTAGGAAATTGATCAGTGAAAATGGGTTGAAGGCTGGACTGGCTTTTCCGACTGGGTGCAGTCTGAATCACTGTGCAGCACATTACACGCCGAATAATGGGGATACTACAACAATTGAATATGACGATGTTTGCAAAATCGATTTTGGTGTTCATGTGAATGGTAAGTTAGCCAGACGGAAAGCGAGTTTTTAAAATCTTGACAGTTTGACTTGTCAATTCTTTTTTGTCAAATTTTGCCAATATAATCGGTTAGTTAAAATTATATTGTATTCTTTAGGGCGATTGGTGGACTGTGCATTTACTCTTGCCTTTAATGAAAAGTATGACAAATTACTGGAGGCTGTACGAGAGGCAACAAACACAGGAATCAAAGAAGCCGGGATTGACGTTCGTCTTTGTGACATTGGAGCTGCCATTCAAGAGGTCATGGAGTCCTACGAAGTGGAATTGGACGGGAAAAATTATCAAGTCAAAGCCATTCGAAATCTAAATGGACATTCAGTGGATCAGTACCGAATCCATGCTGGAAAAACTGTTCCCATCGTCAAAGGTGGGGATCAAACACGAATGGAAGAAGGGGAAGTTTACGCCATTGAAACATTTGGATCAACTGGACGTGGACAAGTCCACGATGATATGGAGACATCTCATTACATGAAGAATTACTTTGCACCCCATGTCCCACTCAGACTAGCCAAGTCAAAGCAATTATTAAATGTTATTAATAGTAATTTTGGTACCCTTGCATTTTGTCGTCGTTGGTTGGATCGGATTGGGCAAACAAAGTACTTGATGGCACTGAAGGATTTGGGGGACAAGGGAATTGTGGAGCCATACCCGCCCCTTTGTGACATCAAGGGATGCTACACCGCTCAATATGAACACACAATTATTTTGAGGCCCGGGTGCAAGGAAGTTGTTACACGGGGATCAGATTACTAAACCACAAAATCTGGAGCTGTACTTTACATATTTGTGAATCTGACTTGATTGGTGAAATAAATTGAGGCTTGAGATTGACATCTGACCTTCTACTTCCCTTTGGACTTTGAAATTATGAAATCCTTAACAGATAAACTTAGAAAACATTTTGCTATGTAAGTCTGGCAAATAGGAGATTCAATAACAAAAACTAGCAAACAATTCGTAAATTGCGGGTCAAGATTTAGGCCTCGCCTTCTACTTCTCTTTATAGTTCGAAATTCCTTACTGGGTGGTTATGGTTAACAATTAGGAGATTCCTAATCATTGTTTGCTGTGGTGACTGAAAATAGCTAGACTCTACAACTCGACTCGACTGTACTACAACTACATCCTTTCACTTCCAGAACTTAAATTCTTAGTTCCAATTAACCAAATCCAAACAAAGGATCCCTATAATTCCCTTACAAGCAAACTATAATATTTACGGCCATCGTCATAAAAATTCGAAATCCCTTACTAGAATCATCTAAATACTGCAGAATTTGATCCTATCGAGAACCTGACCTGATTCAATCTTTAATTCATAGCATTCTCGTACGTTGAAAAAAATTATGAACCAATTTCCATAGTTGTAACTAAAATGCACTTCTATTCAACAATATTTATGATAGTACGGATAGTTATCTTACCGTAGAGACGTCCAAAGGAAGAATGAATACGATGATGAGGGAGAAATACCAGGAAATGAGAACAGTGATTGTAATTACCACATGATGTCTGTACCAATTTCCATAGTGGAATAAGAGAGCAGCCGCAATTACGAATGCTATTACAAGGTCAAATCCCAGTTGTACACTTGACATATTGAATGTATGTAATGTAATTGGAATCTACAAAGCAAGTAGGCGGATTGAGAAACACCTTCAATAATATTAGAACATTTTCACATCTAATAACATCTTGAAAAAGTTACCGTATAAAGTAAGCTCAAGTCAGCAGGATGTATGGCACCAGGTGAAATGTGATTAATATTTTCACATTTCTAGAGTATTTAAAACCAAAAGAAAACAGATTAGTTCTTTACATAGAGGAATTATTTAATTTACAGATGACACATAATAACGATGAAGTTTCCCCCTTCCGTCCACGTGGAACTTTGGCGCAAGGTGTACCGAAACGGTATAAGGAATGAATGTCCCGATTTTGCAACCCCCGATGTGGAATCAGCGGAAAGGCAGAAAATTTGCATAGGATGGGAATTGAACCTGCCTGAACCTTGAAACCCGTATTCGCCACGTTTGCGGTGCACATAAACTCTTTGCTAAAGTCATGCAAAATACTGCTTGAATACTAACACTAAAATAAAAGTTTTACAAATGTTGCAACTCATGCTTTGCTTTGCTCCGTAATCCGTATTTTTATTATGCCAACTAAACTACCATCAACTTCTATTTTCTCGTAAAAATGTAATAACAAATATCGGCAATTTACTTATACGAAAATGGCTGTAATTATTGTTATAGAATCGTAAACTTAAAGAAAGAAAAGAATGAACAAGAGTTCCAAATATTATTCCGGCCAGAACACCTGGTCGCTGATAAGTTGTTTAGTTGCCGAATCAAAAGTGTGCTCTTGTAATTTGAACAAGTCTATTGCCATCTTCTGAAATACCTCATTATTAGAATTAGCCAGTTCTCCATAAATACAGACACTCATGGCACGGTTTTCAGTCAGATAGTCAGAAATAAATTTACGAAGGTGTTGCGGAATATTGTTGGATGACTTGTGTGTTATTATGATCAGTTCACACCAGCGATGAACTACTTCAGGGTTCTCGTCTTCTGGTACTATGTTCAAGAGATTCTGCATCCTGTCCAAATCTTCAGGATCAGCAGAGGCGTCTCCTGCACGCCGTATAAACTGTTCGAAGAAGAATATTAATTCATTTGAAGTCAGGAGACCGGAAGAAACTGACGAACTCAGGCCTCGAAGGAATTTTACAAATGCTTTCTTTCCATTGTAAAATCCACTTTTATTCTTGAAGAAGGCCTCAAAGCCCGGACTTCGGTTACCCGCAAATATATCGATTGATTTTAATGGTTCTGGTAACTGAGGATTTGTGAGCCAAGCCCGCTTCAGGTCTTCAATTGACTCACCAGCCAAGGTTAAAGGGTTACCAAAAGTTCGATAGAAAATGTTCAAAAACCGATTTGGGGTCATAAGTTTCTGTTTCTTTGAATAACACTCCACAAACTTTTTCACAAACAAAAGAAATCTCTTCGGCCCAACGACTTCACTTAAATGCCTGAAGAAAAAATAGCCTTTCGATTCAGAAATGTGAAGAAACTGACTCAGCGGAAACGACTCTGGCTTAATTGAAGGGCAGGATGTTGTCTCCTCAACAACCACATCGAGATTAAAAGCTGCTACATCCCCATGCTTTAGCTCTTCTTGCAAATTAAACAATCTTAATCCCAATTTTAATTCAAGTTCACCTTCGAGATCATGTTGGTCAATATCTCCCTCAATAAGCCTGACGTCTTTGTAAACCTCTTCCGCCAAGAACGCCGCTAATGCTTCATTTAACCATCTATCATCCGACTCCAATACACCAATATTCATATAAAACCAGGACAGTACAATTACTTGAGCAATTCTCTCATAAATAAGCAGCTCATTACTACCGTTTAAAAGACAGGGCGACAAGAATATCATGTGAGGATGTGCTATTCCCAAATGATGGAAACACGTCGGCATTATCACCAAGTCCATGCGAGAGAATGGAAGTGGACCAAGAATCTTTACAGTTGATAATAAAATATTTCTGGTGAATGTTGGCAAATCTTCTGGAATCATACTTCTTGTTGTTGAAAACAGGCGCACGGTTAACTTTGGGTCAAGGCATACTAGAAACCCGTCTTTCTGTGTAAGAAAATGACCGACGAATATCCCAAATTCCGAGATAGGTGAATGAACACGACTGGTAAAAAGGGTGGTAGCGGTCAACGCATCCGTTCTCGATTCATCCTCGTTGTCAAGCATAACCTCTTGTCCAATTTCATCAGAACTGGTCAGTACACTCAGGGTATTCGGAATAGTTACCAAAGCATCCCAAGTGGCCTTTGACTTGGGGGATTCCTGGCAAGGGAACAGACCACGACTAAACGATAATTCTTCGCCTGCACTTGTGTACGCACATTTCTCCTTCAAGCTGCAACTGTTGTATTCGTAGCCGCCGTTACTGGGTCTCCAAGAAATTCCTGGCGTATCCAGTAGTGTTTTGTAGGAGATGCGTATGACAAATGGAAATTTTGTCCAGCCTGATATAACGAGGGTGCTTTTCGTCAAAACATAAGACAATTCTTCCATAGAGTCACGTTTGAGCCAGTAGTTGTCCCACTTCGTGTTCCCTTGCTTAACTACACAAAAGCGATCGGACACCAACGAGACCCTTGTAATTTCCAAGTGACTGCAGTCCAGGACAATTTCGTTTATATCCGGAATTGAACAATGGGAATGGGGAGGTTGATCTGTATTTGTAGTGCGCTTCCGTACTCGCTTGATGAACAGCACAGCAGATCCTTCAACAGTTTGTTCTTCCATTAAAAAATTAAGGTTCAACATATAGTGAACAACCCTAACATCGTCAATGTTGGAAACGAGTGGCAATTGTTTCTCTGCCAGCACTTCAATTACTTCAGCAGTATCCTCATCAGGTTCGAAATCCTCCTCCATAGCCACAGCTGCCGCCGGCATGTGTTCGTAAGGTTCAAATTCCATTTTTATCTCGACTTCAACTTTCCAAGTGGAGTTTGCAATGGATCAGCTAATCCAAAATCGTCCAGCACCAATAGTAATCATGAGGGCAAGCTTTTTCTTTCATGAAACCCTTTTCCCGAGAGGATGTCCTCGACGAATCGTTGAGAATTGATGATAGCGGGTTCAACTGGAAGCTGTACAACTAAAACAATCAAACAAAAAACATATAATTGAATAACTGAAAATTGTATGACTATGGGATTGTCACGATGTAATCGAATCACGTGTGACATCCCCTATCACCACCAATATCCAATGGACGTCCATTGGATGTTTTCGAAGTCAAATGGACGTCCATTGGATGTTTTCGAAGTCAAATGGACGTCCATTGGATATTGCTGGTTATAGGGGATGTATGGCAAATTTGGAGTTAGTAAATGAACCACGTCATATCTATGTCAAAAGTGATTCATATTTGATATTCCTAATTCCTAGCATTTTTAACACCTATTGACTTCCGAAGTAGTTTTCGAATGGCAATCACAGCTGAAGAATAGAATACGTAAAGCCCGATTGATTTCCAGCACTTTATCTGACAATAAACAATAATATTACAGTGACGCAACTGACTGTGAATGTATGAATTTGCCGTCGAGAAACCAAACTGAAAGAATTACCTGGTTGATGAATCAAAATAATGTACCAAAATTGAAGAGGATATTTTGTCTAGCTCGCACGCACGTGCAACACAACGCAATAACAACGTCGTGCCGCCCTCGTGCCGGCTTTGTCGAATCCAGCCAAGAGGTGATAGTTTAACAGGGGTTTCCGCTTTTTCTTAAACCGCAGTAAGTAGCTAATTGCTAACTAAATCTCCTATTATGTATAAACTACAAGTAGCACCAAAATCTAATAATGTTTACTCAAAAAAATTACCCGTCCGGGAGCGAGCACAACGTGAAACCCACACATTTGAATTTACATACACCCTGGCTGAAGGCCGAACTTCAGGGATTCGTGAAGAAAGGCGCGGAATATTTCGTTTTGAAAGGTTACTTACTTTTTTCTCCTGTTGTCGCCCTCCTGCCGGGCCACAACATTGAAATACAGCGACACTTAAAGTAGTTCTCCAAAAAGACGGTTATACCATTTTGTTACCTTGAAATTACGAAGCTCATAAATCCGGATTAGCGATTTTGAAGCACCACTTTGTAGGTTTGCGTGTTTAATAGTTTTCATAAAATTACCTGATGCTAACTAACAACAACAATTTAATTTATGCCAGGCATGCTTCACCCTTGCACGAAACGCACTTATCGACAACTGAGAAATATTTGCTGTACGCACATTGAGGTTCATTGACAGGTAGTGCAAAATTTTAGATGCAGATTCAATTACTTTTTTAATCTTGTCGTTTTAGGTTGAATTTTGCTGCTGTCCTACTCCTACCTTGGTTTAAGATGGATTCATCTGCACCACCTAATAAGATTCGAAAACTGGAAACCGAAACAAGGAATACCACTGGAACAGTCGGAGAGGAATCCGAGGAGATGGAAATACTGGAAAAGGATTTGCCACTTCTGGCTAACGTTGGTCAGGTGACTGTATCCCATTATCTGATGAAACTTGATTTTTTAATGGAAGACCGGACGGTTAAAGGAGCAGCCGTATTATTTATCCGACCCACTGCATCAATTACCGACGTTAAGGAAATAATCCTGGATTGCTGCTCTTTGGAGATTTCAAATGTGTGGCTGCTTTCCCAGAATCCCGGTGATTGTCAAGTTCCAGGAATTAGTGAAGACAGTATGGAATCTAGACACCAATGGTTTAAAAAAATGCCATTGAACAATTTGCATCATACATTGACCAAGTGGTCCATCACCGTATCCGGTTGGCCAGAATTTCCAGCTGTCATCCGAATAGACTACAAAACCAAGTCATTCTCGCCATCACTTTATTGGCGACCTAGTCAGGGCAGTTTCAATTATACTAACTGTAGTTTGAAAGAACAATGTGTGTATACGGCGGCTTCACCGGTTAACAATCGTGGACTTTTTCCTTGCCAGGAACATCCAACGGCAATGGCCACTTGGGCCGCTTTTGTAACTATTCCGAAAATTCTGACTGTACTGACAACTTCTGACAAATTTGGGTCGGAGGTCAAGCCGAGTGATACAAACCAGATGGAGACCAACTCATTGACGTCTACCTTTTATTTCTTCACTAACCATAAGCTGCCAATGTCAACATTTGCAATATTTATCGGCCATTTTCCTCTTCAGCATCTCGATTTTACAACTAGAGCTGCTTCTGGTACAGATCTCAGCATACCCCATGTGCGTCTCTTCTCCGTTGTTGAAACAACGATACCAGAAGATTTGTCGAAATTTACCAGAAATCTGTTGATCTCTGCTGAAGAAATTCTTGGATCTCATCCGTTTTCTCGTTTAGATTTGGTGTTAATGCCAATATGTTTTCATGCGTTAGGATTCGCAAATCCACATATGATATTCCTGTCACCTTGTCTTCTCACCGGCAAAAAGGATTTGCTGATTTATGCTAGAATTGCACATGAAATTGCACATTCCTGGTTTGGATTAAGTATTGGGGCATTGGACTGGGCAGAGGAATGGCTGAGTGAAGGTTTTGCTACATTCATGGAAGATATATTTTACAAGGAAGCTATGATTAAGGAAGGTTTTGAGCCAAATGCGCTGGACAGTGATTTGGAGCTAAAAGCAGGGCTAAAATTGATGAGTTTGCAGCAAGAATTATGCGGGGAAGAAAAGTCTGCCCTTAATGTTCTAATTCCTGAAGAACCTTCCACGTCATCTTGCAAAAATGGACTGGACCCAATGAAGCAGTTTGCTTATATACACTATACAAAGGGTTATTTCTTCTTGAGGTATTTGAATACAATCGTTGGGTCAGCAAATTTTCTCAAGTTTCTCAACAAGTATGTCAGGAAATATGCTGGAGAACTAGTAAGTTCTGATGAGTTTCTCACATTTTTCTACGAGATTTTTGGTGCTGAGCCAAATTTGGAGAGTGTTGAAGTGCTGAAGAGACACTGGCTTTCCAGTGTGGCTCTGCCGGAACCCTTGAGCTCTTTTGACATTTTTGAAGGAAACTTTCTGCAAAATACTAGCTTTTTTAAAAACACATGTGCGTTCCAAAATGTTAGGAAAGCGTTCCATGTGCTTTGCCTTGGCGAGACATCCCTGAACTTCAACTTATCCTCTTTGACTGCAAATGAACTTATTCTATTCCTTGAGTATTATATACGGGATTTTGACAGTGTTTCTAGTATGGCAGACACTACTGCCAAGTTACAAAAAATCCTCACATTCCATGTCGGAGATCATAACCCAGAAGTGGTGCATCGCTGGTGTGAAATAATTATACTGAAACATAAGTTAGATAAAAACATTAGAGAGGATCTACTTAAAATTATATATGACTTTCTAATTGAGAGTCCTGCAATGGGTGTGTATTTGTATGGTGAATTAATGATATCTGAGAATGAAACATTTCAGAAAATGGCTGTAGATTTGTTCAATTTACAAGTAGAAACATTCGATTTTCAAACTAGACAAGTAGTCAAAGAAATGGTTGCTGGATAACGCGAATAATAACTATTTACTACTGAAACTATTTATAACACTTCATAATATACAGCCAAGTTTTATATGCGCCGCTCGAAAGTTGAATTTTGTGTTGTTTTTTTTGCAAATTTGGAAGCGTGCTTCTGAGATGAGTGAATTGCTTCAACTCTTAAGAAAAATTGAAAGTTTCGGTGTGGGTGGGAATAAATGTACAGCAATAGCAGTTCTAAATTTCTCTTATCTTATCTCTCATGATATTTGAGTATGAAATTAAATTTGACACATCGTTCGTAAACCATTGCATTCATTATTTGTTGTCCACACCAAGTGGTCCCACCGTTTCGTGTCGTTTCCAGTCTTCTTCATAGACACGGAAACAAAACAAACTGCGAAGCCTAACGCATGCATGACAAAATGTGGAGCAGCTGTGGAGCAACTGCACTGCAGTTGTAACCGAATTTAAGCGCAATTGCAGTTCAATACTAAAAATTGTCTTGGTAATTCCAATTTTTAATCACGCTGCTCAACTTATAAATTCTAATAACAGCCATATTCTGTGAAATTTCTTTAAGCAATTACAAGTTCTCCAAATTTACCGTGTACATTTTGTTTCGTGTCGTTTCCGTGCCGTGTCCGTTTTCGTGTCCAGGCCCAGGTGGACACAAACGAAACTGACACGGCGGGCGTTTCGTTGACACGAACACGGAGGTAGTGTTGTATAGGTTGGGGTTTTTATATGGGTTCGTATAGGGGTTCGGGTACGAGTTCGCGAAAAACCCAAACCCTGAATCCTCATTACGTTGAACCCGAACTCCTACCCGTACCCCCGAATGCAAAACAATTTGTACCCTAACAACCCATACCCTAATCAAAAATCAAGTGGGTTCGTGGTTTTTTTATGGGTTTTAGGGTTTTTAAATGGGTATTATTAGGGTTTTTTGGACCCGAACCCGTACCCTTTTACTTGCTCGAACCCATACCCTAAACCCGAACCCTCATTTTCAAAAAGCGAACCGTACCCAAACCCAAACCCCATTAATTTAAATTTCAAAAAACGGAACCCGAACCCATACCCAATCGAACCCATACAACACTACACGGAGGGACTCGAGGGACCACTATATGCGCATCGGACGCCCGGTATTTTTTTTAAAGTTTTACACTATTAACGTAAATGCTTGTTAGCAGCAGTATTTATTCACAAAAATGCTATCATGTTAGAATATAATATGGCAACTTATGACACATTCATTTAACGGTCACTGCGAGTCAGAAAAAGCAATTTGATTATGAATATAACACTTTTAGAAGTCCTCCCAATTAACATCACAGAACCCTGGACCATTTGGCGGTTCAACCAAATACCCACGTTTGAGCAATCGACATCTGTGTTCTTCCATTCTTGGTGCAGCCTCATGTGTGTTATTCAAGTAAATAGATGACCAAAGACGCTCTGCAGGTGCAGAAGCACGTGGCCAAAGTCTTGGGATTAAATTAGTTGAATCCACCATTTCCCCCCAAATTGCTGGTCCACCTCCCATCACTAGTCGTTTTTGTTGGAATGTACCATTGAAATTTTGTGGGTCACATTCGTAGTAATCTCTCCAATCAGAGCCATAAGATATATAGTTGAGGTACCAGCAAGATGAGAGAAGGGCCCTGTATCCTTTGTCTGTCACATTGTACAACTCTTGGGTAAAATTTTCACTCTTCCAGACATGGATAATTGTGCTTGGATCCATGTTTACATTGTCATCAAAAACCTCTTGCCAAACGACGTAGGATTTATTTTGTGGGAAAGCCTTAACTATATCCACCAATTTCTGCAAGTAAAACTCTTCTAGTAGATTAAAATCTTGGCTGTAGTTCATCAATTTCATAAATTCTTGTATTTTTGGGTTACTTTCCCTAGAATCACAAAATATTTGATGTTGATATGGTTTCAAAAATAACTATGTCAAAGTTAAAATGCATGCGTTTTATCTTACCAGCATTCCTTGTCAACTTCGTCTCCTCCCAAGTGCAAGTATTTGTCTGGGAAAGTTTCAGCCACTTCTTCAAAAAATGCTTTGAGGAATTCAAAGTTGGCATTATTGGTTGGGTCAATTGGGCCGTAATTGCCATCGGGTTCGCCGGTCGTTTTGTTGTAACACTCCGTTAGAAGATCAAGCTGGCTTGTGCCCCATGACTCCGTGTGACCTTATGAAAGGTTGAAAGCTACATGTTAAATTTCCGATATTATTATTAATTAAAAGTTACCTGGTGTGTCAAATTCTGGAATAACACGGATTCCCCGAAGTCTGGCATACTCAATAATATCTCGTACATCGTTGCGGGTGTAAACATGCGTGTATTGGCGGAATGCCCCCTTAATACTGCGAACACAAGGTTTCTACAATTTCGCATACATTGCAAATATTCAAATAATATACCTTAATTCCGGGAACACTGCGGACTCGTACGGGAACTGGAAAAATCAATTAGTATGCATGAATCAGAAAAGTATATTTTGGGAAGACGCAATTTATACAAGTTATCCAAAACAGGCCAACATGCAAGAAGTCTGTCAAAAATTTAAAAAAATCATCTGCTACCGATTGATCATCCACAATATGCCAATGGAAAACGTTGAACTTGTTCATTGCCATCAAGTCCAAATTCTGTAAAATAACTTTTTTGGATAAAAAGTGCCGTGAAGTGTCCAGCATGACGGATCGGTATGCAAATCTCGGATAGTCCAACAGAAGAGTGCTTTTTACTCTGAGCTGCAATGTATGAAGAAAATACGATGACACCACATGATTCAAAAACTTCAAAATTATAAATTCATATTGTCATAATCATATATTCATATTAGTTTCAGTTAAACTTATTACTGCTGTAAAATCCTCCGTGGTATGCAAGAGCTGTGAAAATGTCTCTAATGCTCTCAGTATCCCCCAATTTGATGGGGCTGCAATTAATCCTGCTCCTGGTAAATCCGGTGTATCAATTTTAATTTCATCTACATTGTCGTATCAATTTAATTAGATTTTGGAATTAATTAATTGTTTGTTTGGTCTAATTTTTTTGAAAATTGCAAAATTATCTTACAAGATTCATCCATCTCATCTCCAGGCCACTTTTCACATGGTGCGAGCAAATGGATTTTCAAAACGTCCAAATAACCATGAAATCCCCTCTGCCCTTTCCATTCCAATTGGGATCCGGGGGATCTTGAAGAATTGCCAGTATTTTGTGCACGTAGATTATTCAGATTAAGGTTATTTGTCTTAAGAATAATAGCATAGTAGCGTTTGAGGGCATCTTCAATCATGTCACAGTTTTGGGCAACAATCTGTTTTCAAATAAGGATTATATTTTGTTAATTTCTTTCCAATATATCTAAGGGTACAAAACTCAAAATCTTTACCTCGAATCGAAACACGGCTGGTCGGACAATCATAAAAGATTCTTCGTAATTTCGATGCAGTTGTGGTTTGGGCCATGGTTCTCCTTTAGATGCCTTTACAACTGGCCCTTGCTTTATTTCAAATGGTTTAAAATTCCTGGTGTAGTGTTCATAGTTCAACTGTTTGGAATTGGAGTAGAATGCACTTCCGCACACGAGCAAAAGCTGTAGAATCCAATGCAAGCTTCTTTGTAGCATTGTTAAGTTGCTGTGAAACTGAATGTATGGTGGGAATTCGGTGCAAGATTAATCTTTTGGGCTATCGAATCTCATTGTCAATTGTTAATGCAATGCAATGTAACTTGAATCTAGTCACACACGACGACAGTTCAATTTTAACTGATCGATTGTAAAGCGTACACGCAACCAAAAAAAGAACCAGCAACCAGTCTACTCTGTAAGTACTCAAGTCCTTTTCATCATTTACTGGCGGCACGGCCTAATGTTCAATGCGGAGCTCTTATTTATAATTTATGTAAAGTTAATACATGAGACTTTAGTTGCCGTGTGATTAATATTACTCGCTCCACTCCACACAGCACAGAGCACAGTAAGGCAATGCAGGGCAAGGCGTCTCACATTTCCTTTTCGGCTGAACAAATATAACTAGACAAATAAGTGCTGTGATTAAAATACCTAAAGGCCAGTGCAGTCAGAGTTCACAAAAATAAAATGTGCGTTCAATCACCCTCACCCTTAGCTCAGACTCCAGGATTTTAATATTCCCTTTGCGTGCAGCCTGCTTATAAGCAAACCAATGCAAAAGCATAACAACAGTTTATTCCATAGGATTCTGCTATATCATATTGCCTAATTTAATTAGTTTGAAAAAACTAGTTAGCAAGCAGACCGTTCGTCGATCTTCAAAAATGCTATCATACACGACATGCACACACTTATTTTATATGGCGCGTGATGTGGATGC
The DNA here is from genome assembly GCA_036851895.1 of Orthonychiurus folsomi. Taxonomy (NCBI): domain Eukaryota; kingdom Metazoa; phylum Arthropoda; class Collembola; order Poduromorpha; family Onychiuridae; genus Orthonychiurus; species Orthonychiurus folsomi. The sequence continues at coordinate 78 of JAAXYW010000348.1, read as the reverse complement.
AAATTAAAGCCTGAAGCTGAAATCTGGGAGTTCAAGTTCAAATTAACAATAATTAATACCGTCAGTGGCAATGTTCAT
>JAAXYW010000347.1:0-41686 GCA_036851895.1 Orthonychiurus folsomi | reverse complement strand
TGTATGCTTTCATTTATGTGGTAACCAATGGCCTGGCGAATACAAACTTCAGCTTAAACGTTGATGTAATAAATTTCAAATGCAACACACATTCATGGCAAGTTTTGTCTTTGTACCTTAGCCCTAGGCCCTGTGAGTATTGATTAGTTTCTGATTCGACTGTTTTGCTAAACCGTTGCCTTAACTCAACAGAACACAGCGCCGAACCCTAGCTCCAGGTCTTGTTGTGTTCAACTACACATGTAAAGCGCGCACACAAACTTACAATATAAATTACAAATAATAGATTCCCAGATTCGCTCTCTACACTAACTTACTCTACTTAAGAATATAGTGTTCAGAATTGCAGGCAGATAAATATCATCCAAGTTAGAAAATGTCAGATGATTCAGAATTTGATGACGGCGAGATGGATAGACTATTAAATGTAAGTATCACATTCATACTATGTATACACAAGTATTCAAAAGTCAAATATTCAAAGTGACATTTTCACACTCGCGCTTGCAGGATTTAGGAGAGTTTAGTAAAACAACAGAGAAACGAGAAAACTCAATTGCAAAAATCAGTACTCAGTCATTACCGATTAAGGATACTGCCAAGGAACCTGAGCGAGATGCTGGTACCGGAGGGAATGGTAGTCGACGGGGCAGTGCAACAGACGCCATCACGACGGCAACACCTGCCACCAAAGCTGATGTACTATAAAGATTTATTCCACCAACTAAATACTTTCGTTTAAACTAAATTCCTAAATTTTTATGCTACAGACTAAAAGTAATTTCAACAGCCGATTTTCAAATGACAAACTCACAACTGCAGGAAATCCTCGACCAATAAATTTGAGTAGCACATCTAGAAAAACTGAAGGAAATGCTCTGTTAGCTGGACTATTTGGAGATCCCAATCCGGATGACCAAAATGCCAAAAATAAAAGAAATTCAGAACCAGTCAAGCCATTTCCTTCTACTACTGGAGGAAAGGCCACTAATCCCGAACCGCGACCAACCTCCGGAGTACCTGAGCCTAGCAATAGTCGGGATTGGCTTGGGATTGGTACAGACGACGAAAATGACCAGGACATAATTCGTGCACTACGAATTGGAAAGGAGCGTCAATCCCAGACCGAAAATGTGCATCGTCAACAAGCGGAACGGCCTTTAAAAACTGTTACGACTTTAAATGAGAGTCCTATTATTGAAATTAAAGCGCATTCCACTTTGAGCCAGCCAGGGTCAGGGTCATTTGAGGACAAAATGCCACAAGGCCTTAACTTCAATCAGGGCTCAAATGTTTTTGAAGATAAATTCTCCAGCCTGAATGTTGCTCCATCCACTCCGAATATAGCCGCTAGGCCTTCCACTCCAGCACTGATTAAGAATGTAGTCAAATCCGTTCCAACTATTCCCACCTCAACGGCTGGTGGCGGCAGTGAAGATGAACGAAAAGCATTTCTTCAGTCGTTATTTGGTAATAAAGGTCAAAGTCAAAGTCAAGATACAGGGAGGTCACAAACTCCTGTGGAAACAACGGAAAACCCTCCACAGACTGTTGTCCGTAAGAAAGTTGTAACTACGAAAAAGCAAAGCGAAAATACACCAGCCAATGTCAGAATCCCATCATCGTCCTCTACATTGCAAGTTGCGAGTCATTTGATTGATGAGGATGAACTCAAAGCCATGAGCTCAAGCCTAAAAGCCCTGTATACTAATCATCAAGACTTGATGGAGAAATCATATTTGGAACAAATGCATTGCTTGACTCAATCTCATTTAAGAAAGGAGGATATGTTGAAGGAGGAGATTCGAGCTATTCATAAGGACTATGAATCCAGATTGGAGCGGCTTAAGGTGAATAAATAATCATTTGGGTTTTTAATTTGTTATAAAATTTGCAATTACAGAACGAGATGCAAGAAACGGATAATCGATCACAAATAAAAACCCGGGACGAGTCTATCACTGGATTTAGTTCATTTGTTGAACAACTGAAAACGCTACAAAATAAAATAGACACACTATCGCTGAATTCTCCCTCACCACTGACAACTTCAAATTTGCCTGACATTTCCCTGCAAATGCAATCTATTGTTAAAGATGTGGATCAAAATATTCAAATTAAACTTTCGACTTTTGAAAGAGCAATAAAAAATACTCTGGAAGAGAAATTAACAGGTTTGCCTGCAGGAAATACCCCAAATTTAGATGTGTTGAGGCCGGAAATTCGTGAAATCTCCCATCAAATGGAGAACTTACATAAGAAGAGAAAGCATGAAATCATAAAATATGGAAATTTAGTACTGCAGGGTAAATAAAATACGTTGATTGCTAGAATTATGCTATTGCTAACCAGCCAGTCATATTGTGACTTCTTACTTCTAGGGAATACTACAGCACTTGAGTCCGCTATATCCAAAATATCTGAAATTCAAAGAAAAGTGGGAGAAACACAGGGCAAGAAAATATTGAATGCTATTATACAAGATTTAGAAACGCAGCGAAGCGTGTACGCTGTTAACAAGGAAAAGAGCTCGATGCACACTAAGGAATTTCGAGAAGATCTGCGTCGTCTTATTTCTGAATTTGAAAATAAGAACGAAATACTAAGAGTAAGTTTGTAATTTCCTCAATCTTTACCTGTGGGGTAACCATATGACGCTGTTCACATATTTAAAAATCTGAATGGCGTTTTTCTTTCTTTGTAAATTAATCTAGCAATCTCAATCCACTTTGCAAACGGAGCAAAAACAAATGTCACAAAGCCTCCTCGACTTGAACAATTGGCTCCAAGCTCACTTCTCAAGGGATACTCACTTGGGAAATGCACAATCAAAGATTCAAAATTCCTTACTACAAACAGAGCTGGAGACCCAATTGCTGAAAGACGAGAGGCGAGCAGCATCTGAGGCAATGGCTGAAATGAATGTTGAACGAAGGAAATTAAACGAAGAGAAAATCGCTTTGGAGCATGAACGGAGAGGAATTGAGCGAGAGAAAAATCGCCTTCAGGACTTGCAAAATAAACTTCGTGACAAAATCCATGAAGCTGAAGAAATCCAAACCGTACACATATCAGAGCTCAAATCTAGTCACACAAATAACTTACTAATAATTAATTTTACTTTTAGCAAGCGGAATCAGCCAAAGAGACAAATTACCGTATTGCAGCAGAAATGACTCGCCAACAAAATGAAATTGAAAAAGACCGTATTCGACAAAAAGAATCACTCCAATCTGCCGAAGAATCTTTGAGGGTTCAACACGAAGCCGTGTTTCGGGAAAAACTGGATATGATACGAGAGCGGGAATTTTTTGAGAAGTTAAGGAATCAGATGTTATGCACATCTTGCTTAAAGTCGATTTTTCGTAACAATCCTCATGGTCAAGGCCACGCCCTTCATAATCTTGGATCAACTGTTGGCCACACTCCAGGTCAACGCTCCATCGGGGATGGACTGGATAAACCAATACTTTCCCAAACATACCAAACAAACTCATTTGGATTTGATTGGGAGGACGAGTACTGGAAAAATGAAATGGAACTAATGGACTCGTTGTATTTGGGTTACCCAAAAGCGAAATCATAGCGTGAATATTTTGTACTGGAAATTATGTGCACGAATAAAGTAATTGAAATTTCTTGGAAAAGAACGCCACTTTCAATCAAATTTGGACATCGCATCGTCCTGACATTGCAGGCTACTCATAAAGAAAACAAACTTAGGAATACACATGGCAAAGTTGCTACCACTTTTTCCACCAGAGAATTTTGTTTTTACGTCCGTGAAATTAGTTTGAAAAATAGTAGTTGTAGTTTCCTCGTTTCCCGTTACTTCAGTCCTTCATAGTTTCAGAATGAATGTCGGAAAGGCCAAACCTGTAAGAAGTTAATTGCATTTATAAATTGCGGTTTGTCAGTTGTTTTAGTTTCTGATTTAATTTATTCCAAATTCTACTAATAAAATTCAGGCGCCCGTCAGAGGCAAGCCAAGTTCTGTGGTAGCAAAAGGAAATGCTGGACCAAAAGGAAACGTTGCACCAAAAGGAAGCGCTGGACTAAAAGGAAACGTTGAACCGAAAGGAAATGCTGGACCAAAAGGAAATTCTGCTGCCGGGAAAATTGTGCCAAAAATAGAAAAGAAACCCAAGTCATCATCTACACCTCCACCAAAGACTACAGAATCAGAAGAAGAGGATGATGAGGAGGAAGAGGAGGACGACGAGGAGGAGGAAGAGGAGGACGACGAGGAGGAGGAAGAGGAGGACGCGGACGACGAGGAGGAGGAAGTACGTCCTAAAAAAAAGAAAGCGTCATTTAAGATAGATTCCGACGATAACTTTCAGGGTGAGAACTTTGAGTTAGTCACTTTACTACTATACAAAAAAATAAAGCTAAATGAATGGAATTTACAAATTTAGAAAACCTTTTTACGAAAGAATAATGGAACAAAAATAAATTCGAAATAAACTTCATTTTTTTAAATTTAAATTCGTGTTTTTTGCAGACTTTCGCGGGGTGATGGATAATGCAATGTTGACATATGGCGACGGCGGACCCACAGACCCAGAGAAGGATAGTAAAAAAGCGCAAAAGCAAAAACAAAAGCAAAAAGGTCAAAAAGGCTCTTTTTCGGATATATTGAATGACGCAGAAAAGGAGGCCGCCCTCGCAGCTGGTGATTTGGATGACGAAGAAGAAGGTGAAGGCGAGGAAGAGGAAGAATCAAGTAGTGACGACGAAGAAGGCGAAAGTTCTGAAGAGGAAGCCCGCCGAAACATCCAATGGATTTTTGATCCAGATGATCCGGACTTACCGCGTGGAGCTGATGAAGGAAGGAAATTCTATTTGGGCAACGACTCATTCCTGACACTTGTTGACCCTGGATTGGCCGACGCCTTGAACCCAAAGGGTAAACATGGCTAACCTTGATTTATTTGTGCTGTCTCTTGTCTTGCTTAATTTTTGGATTTACGGAATTTAGTGGCTGAGGAGCATGCTGAAAAAACGTACAAGGGCACACGGCTTGCAAAGGAGGAATACAAAAAGATGTGTGACGAACTTGGGATTAAACCCGTCAAAAAGTTTTTAGACAATCTCAAGTCAGAGGAAATGGATTTGACAGTAAATCTACACAAATTTACTCCAATTCGTAACGAAACTGTTGTGAGCTTTTAAAATAATGTTTTACTAGGATTATGGACTCACTGACAAGGATATTATTGCAATGTGTGCCGCATTGTGCAACAATACTCACGTTAAGAAAGTTAGTTTCAGAGGAGCAGCGGCTGGTGCTCAAGGCGGAGCTGCCATTGCCAATATGATTGAAAACAATTACACAATTACACATCTGGACATTTCTTCAACTGAGTTAGTGGTATTTGGGGGTTAAAATTGTTTTCTGAGAATTGCAGTATTACAAATATTGCATGACCCACAGAATCCTTCCTGCATTTGAAGCTATTTGTCAAGCCGTCCAAGTAAACATTTCGCTGGAAGTTCTCAAAGTGGCAATGGTAATCTGCGTGCTTAACCACATAATACCCGAAGAGTTTAAAACGCTTGTTGATATGAGCTGTTTTTTAAAAGAATGAATTAGGTGATAAGGAAATGGTATGGGTGGCTTCATTTCTCCGAGAAGTTTTTGACCTTCGAGAATTGGACTTGAGTCGGAATTACATACAGGATCAGGGATTATTCAATTTAAGCAAAGGAATGTATGAAAAAAAGGAGCAGTTCAATGAATCATTGGAGAAATTGGATTTATGCTGGAATCGGATACGTGGAGCTAAAAGTATTAACTCCGACACGTTACAAAATTGGAAATATTGTTTACTAATTAATATTTCTAATTATTTATGAAATTCAGAAGCGTATGCTTTCTTCGATGCATGTGGCAGACATCCGGCGATTTGGTGGCTTGACTTATGGGGAAACAGCATGCTGGATGCTGGCGTCGGTGGAATCACCCGTGTTCTGCAACTGAATAAACAATTGGAATTCATGAATATTTCTTTAAATCGATTTGGCGACAAAGCGTGTGCTCCCCTTGGCCAAAAGTTGAATAAAACCGAGGCCTTAGTCAACTTTGTGGCTGGGCCAAATCTTTGGCGTGAAAAAGCGGTCATTAAAATGATAACTCCTTTATCAAGAAAAAATCAAATTCCTTTGGAAAAACTTGATTTGAGCGTCGGCTTTCCTGTTTCCAAACATTTTCTAAAGGTGTTGCAAACTAAACTGTAAATACGGAGTTAATATTTGAATAGTATAATACGCACTTATATTTTGAATTCAGATGGAGAGAAAAGTATTCAAGGTTAAACCGGATCTTGAAATTATCCATGGTGAAGAATACGGCCTTCGCCATAAAGCCAGGCCTGATCCAAAACAACTCGTAATTAAACGTGCCAACGTTGTTTGTGAAAATTTTAATACGCCCTTGGAGTAAGTGAACTGTACTTTATTAATTTGAGAATTAAGGCGCCTGTCTATGATATTCTAATATATTGCTTTAAATTTTAGTACACTTACAGGTAAGATGTAATTCTACATGTTGATAGTATTCTTATTTGTTACAGAATGCTTATTAACGAATTGAGAACGGAGCCAGAAACAATGGACGAAGCGGAATTCAAGAAATTCATCAAATCATGTAACTTGTACAAGGACAAAGCCATGACGGAATCCTTCATGCGAAATTTCGAAATGAAAGCCAAAGGAGTAGGGATTATACCACGCGTAATTAACTGCCAGGAGATTATTGACTACTACGATAAAGAGTTCCCAATAAACCAGTTCGAGAAAAAGGTTAGACTACCGAAAGAACCCGTCGAACCAAAGAAAAAGAAAGAAAAGAAGAAAGGAAAGGGAAAGAAAGGGAAGAAAGGTCCTCCGGGTCGAAGGGCAGGCAAAGCCAAGAATAAGAAGAAAAAGTGAAGTATAAAACAAATCAACAACATATCAATTTAATCTACTGAAGACAATCGTTACAAGACTACGGATTTTGAAATCAAAGCGGAATTGACCAATGTAGCCATTTAAAATCAAATCCAATAAACCAAATAATTTTGAACTTCTTGTGTCCGCTAACTTATTTGATATTTAGCAATTATTTGTGAGTATGTCAGTTGATATTTTGAGATTTGAAATTATGTTTAGTTTTATTTAATGATTGCGATTTTGCCAACAAGGACCAACAAAGAACTTGTACATATGTAGGAAAATTTACATTGAACTAACTGACGCACTTTTCATGGTGGGAAATTCGTGCACAAATTTCACTTTCTCATTTGCCACCACACCACGATTTTACCTGCCTTAATTTTTTAATTTTGAAAGTTTCCTACTGCTTCGCCCTCCTATCATTGGATAAGTCATATAATTTTGACTAGAACTGATTATAGTTATTAGCCGCTGAAGGAGAACCAATTAACTAAGGATGGGTTTGTCGAATGAGATGAAACTAGCGGTCGTGTGTTCAAGTAATATGAACAGGAGTATGGAGGCCCATGGGTTAGCTTTTTAGTAAATGAGATTTTCTGAAGTGTCAATTATGTTAACTAATGAATTGCGAATTTAATAGGTTCTTAAGCAAAAAGGGCTACAATGTTGAATCCTTTGGAACTGGAGACAAGGTCAAGTTGCCGGGTGCGGCTCCGGATAAGCCAAATGTATACGAATTCGGAACTACGTACGAGCATATTTACCAGGATTTAATGGGGAAAGATAAATCACTGTAAGCTTAACATTTTCAAGACAATACGTTTTATTTTATTTATTCAAATATTGCTTATTTTCTTCGAAGGTATACGCAAAATGGTCTTTTACATATGCTGGATAGAAACCGTCGCTTAAAACCTAAACCCGAAAAGTTTCAAGTGTCGAGGGCCAAGTTTGACTTAATTATTACTTGCGAAGAACGTGTTTATGATCAAGTGGTTGAATGTAAGTAGATAAATATTTCAATGTACCAAATATCGTTGCGTCAGTGATCTGACTGTGTACTAGCGCTAATTTTGTATGAGTAGTTTTGGATTCCAAAACACCAGAGGAGAATATCCCAGTTCACGTTGTCAACCTGGACATCCAGGATAATCACGAAGAAGCTACAATTGGAGCCTTCCTTATTTGCGAACTGGTTAACATGGTGAGTTAGATTTTGAAAATCTCCCGAAAAATGCGTCTTCAGTTATCAGATTCAAACCTAACTATTTGCATTTATTTCCATACAAATTATGATTCTAGAATATAAATTTTAATTTCTTCAGCTCTCGGCAGCCGAGGACTTGGACAACGAAATTGACGAATTGCTGCTGGAATTCGAATCAAAAGCCCAAAGAAACATTCTGCACTGCATCCTCTTCTATTGAAAGATAACCGCAGGCCTCATTGCTCCAAAAATACCTTCCATCCACAACTTAATCGACATCTAAATGCCGAAAAGTTATTCGCAGTTTCTCGCGCTTTTTTTTATTGTTGTGTTTTTTCCATGGCTTCTCCCCGAGTTCAGTACTAATTGTTAATGCGTACATAGGTTAAGTGATATCCATGTCTTCAAATGATCAATAAATCGTTATTTGTACCTTGATGAACTTGCTGAGGTTAGTCCAGATTTAATGTGTTGTCTCCCTTTAATATGGGCAGTTGACGAAACGGGTGCAAAAAATTGGTTGTCCAATTTTTTCTCTAGGTTTGGTTGTTTTATTGTTGTAGGCTAATTTGGTAACATTCATTAAGTTCTCTCAACAATGGGAGTAAAATTACTAGTATAAGATTCGACCACTACTACCTTAAGGTTTGTATGAGTCGGATCATCCTCTTGATGCAAAACATCAATCCGTTTGATTCCATTGCCTTTAACAACTGTGGAAGATGAGAAGCCAACAAAATCACTGGGCTGGAATAATTCCTGCGAAATATTTGGTGGAGCATGGCAATAGTTTAGCTTTCCATTAACGTAGTCTTTGAGGATAATTCGTGCAGCACGGGAACAGTCAGGAAGGCCCCGAACAGTCATAAATCCTCTTATAGCTGCACATATTTTTAGTTAAATAAAATATGGAAGGTATTGTAAGGTTAAAAGATTATGTGTAGCCGCAACTTACAAGCATATGCGTTTAGGAGATCTTCATTGTTGAATTCCTTTGGAAGCGTTACGCCGTATTTGTACTCCAAAATAGAACGTGGGATTCTTTCCGCCAAAAGGACTGTAGGCTGAACAAATTCTGTGAGTTGATCAACTGGAAGGATTCCTCCTAGAACCATTTCTCCTCTGGACCCACCATAAGACGGCATCACAAGCCCAGGGCAATCGCAAAGCATCAAGTCCTCTTCCAAGAACAAAGTCTAGCATAACGTCAATTATAACAATTTATAGTCACCAGATTATACAATTCAATGCATTCAGTTTTGATTAAATTGAAATCATAAAATATTTACACTTGTTCCGTGGTTGAAATTGGTTTATACTCTTGGGCAGTAAATACTAACCTGGAAATGTTTCGTTTTTCCGGGAGTCGACGAAACTGAAGTTTTCTTGTGTGCCATTAGTGAATTTATCGTAGAACTTTTACCGACATTTGGATAACCGACGAGTCCCACCGTAAACAAGTCCACGTGTTTGGGTTTGAAGGTCTTAAGGAATTCGACCAATTGATCACGACTTAATATTGCGCATTTTTCCAGTGGTGTTTTAGCACATTCGGTTTGCTTCGTTTTAGTTTCATCTAATTTTTCCTCCTTGTTGGGAGTTTCTTCATCGTCGTTATCCTCGCCGTCTTCCTCCTCGCCACCGTCTTCTGATGATTCTGAATCCGATACGTTTTCATCGTCCTCTTGGATGGGTTTTACCGTTTCGACAGCCAATGCGGCAGAATAGAATAGATGTGGTAATTGAACGGAATCAAAATATGCAGACCACTGCTTTCGCTGAGATTCGGTCAGAAAATCAGCCTTATTGACAAGTAGGATGTTCCGCTTTCCAAGTTCTTTGACATATTTCTCAAGGTCTTCGCATCTGTGAGAATTAAATAGATACATAAATTAAAAGCCGATAAATATTAATTACTAGCGCAACTTGGATACCCGATATCCAGATAATAAAATTCCCCAGATATTTTTGTTTCTTAAAGAATTCGCAACTCACCTGTAGAGAAGTGGATTTCTTCCATCAACTATTTGAACTGTCACATGGGAGCGCTCAACAACACGCCAAAGTTGTCGCCAAACTTCCAAATTTCGCTCAAATGGAGTAATTCCGTTCTTGTCTTGCAGCTGCGACATGTGCCTCCTCCAACTTAAAAATGCTTCCTTTTCAGCATCATCCAATTCCTCTGCTGTCATCTGAGTTGTCCAAGTAGGTCTCCTTGGAACAACGACCAATTTCTTTTCGGCTTCTGTCATGTAATTATCCTGAGTATCCAAAGGATCTGCTGTGGACAAGGACACAAACTTTACATTTAGCTTCTCAGCTGTGAAGTCTCTATCCGCGAGAACAGCGGTGGCAAGGAATTCTTCGTAAGATGTTTCTTCTGTTACAGATTTTAAGATCGTGGTTTGATCTTCCACAGTATGCCGGTCCTGAAAGTTATATTTAAGGCTAGTATAAAGATCTTTCAAGCAATTCTTAACTTCTGTTCACTTGCATTTTACTGTCATTGAGTCAAGCCGTATATTATGAATTTCATTTTTGCGTTCTAATTGGTCAGTTCCTTACCGTTATATTCTTCACCTCCCATCCAGGGCGATTCTTCTTCACCAGTGATTTTCCTAAACTCGTGTGCTGCGACTTACGAGTCCGTCCCATTTTGTTTTAATCAATTTTTGCAAAATCCGAAATTAGCAGCTCAGCTATTTTACATTCAAGACTTTACATTCACAGCACGTTGTGCGTTGTTGTAGCACATCACGAGACGGCAGATTTTTGTTCGTCGAATTCCCCGCTGCTGAATAGCATTGAGAATGACCGCCACGCCATGCATGGAGATCAAATTCTCCCAATTACATTACAAAGTATAAATGCATAATTTTCTTGACCGGGTGACTGTGCATTGTGCAAATCACCATCAATTTGGTTCCGAAATTATCCGATCAGGTCATTTTTCCACATAGTGGCCAACTGTGGGCAGTTTTGTCCGGGTTTCCTCTCTGCGCCACGCACGAACGGTCCAAAGAGAAGACCAGGGTACTTAAAGGGTAAACGATAATACCACACCACAAAGCGCCGATCCACTGTTTTAATTCCAATGTTTTGTCTGAATATTTTAGTCAATTTTACAAAGCGTGACAGAAGAACGAATAAACGCATTTTGCATTTAGCAGTGCTGTTTTTACCAAATTTCCAATAAGTGCAGGGCAGCGTTGGTTTAGTTTTGCATGTAAGCCTCCACCCTCCAGTGATATAAAATTCAAAATGTAATGTTACAGTTTGTGTATCCGCCATTCGCAATACATTGCATTGATCAGCGTTCCAGTTTTCAATATTTTACTAGGAGCGCTTAGATTGAACTGCTTTAGATACATGTGTCTGAAAACGAAACTGACGGAAATAAGTAGTATGATGGTGATTAAATAAATCAGCAAATGGCGTGTGTGCAAGTTATCTCGGGCTCCAAGTTTTGATGCAGATCAAGCCATCCGATAAAGAATTCAACAAACTAATAGGTAGTTTCTTGAATTCCAAAACTGCACAGCCACACAAATTCCATCTTTGCGCTCTTGGTAAAAGTCGTTCTTATCGTAAATTCAGAAATTAAGCTTCTGCTGCTGTACAAACTCTGAACGCTCATTCTAAGCGCTCTCCACTATTTTCTTGAATTCGGACGATTTACTAACAAATTTTGCTAGGTACAACGTGGAAATGACACCAATTCATTTCGCTCCTTCGCAATTGCAACATGAAAAGCACCACTTATGGTTCTGTTTATTGTTATATTCCACAATATAGTGCAAGATTGATCAGTTTTACGGAAATGTTTACGAACTTGACAATTATTTCTCCTACAACAAATTCTTAAATTAAGCTTGGCGACGAACGAGTTTGCGAGCGACCGACGCTACAACGACACCGCTGTGTTTTTTAATAGATCCAATTGATTGAACAAATAATTAACGAAGCTGTGAAGTCTTCAGTTTTTTTCAAGTTAAATGTAGATTTTTTAACCCTTGTTTTTTGACCAGCTTGGCCCGTCTCAAATCCTCAGGCGTACATCATTGATGAATACTGTGAAGATCCATCCGCGTTTAAATAGCCAGCCATTTCTTGTGGTAAAATCGACCCTTCTTCCAGAGTAGTGCAAGGACGACACATGCAGTCCACCGGGGCCTTTGTTGTGACCTAGTAAAAAGTGTACGTTTTAGTTAAAACAAATTTCCGGTTTTGAGTTTAATAAAATATTATGTGCCCTAAATAATAAAAGGACAACCTTCTGGAACCGTGGACTTCCTGCCGGTGCATTGGGACAAGTCAAAGTAACAGCAGCCTCTCTCTCAGCCCCTTCCTGACAACACATGCATGACCTTTCTGTCTGCCACATCTTTGACCCGGACACCTGATACAAATATAATTAAATCACTACCGATGGAAACCATGTATCTCACCGCCTTCCAAACCTGAACGTAAGATGTGCATTTCCCAATACATGCGAAACTGGGGATCGTCATGGAATTGCAACCAGGGGTTTGAAGGACATGAAGGACTGGAACAAGCTTGCAATCGTCACCCATGGATGCAGAAAGTGTAATGGATAGGAATAGGATGACATGACCCAGGCCCACACGAATCACAGCCGTCACCGCAGTCACACTCACCATCACTCCGAAATTGGACTGAGCTCCTGGCCAGGATTACCGGGGTTTTTTAAGGTTTCCCGAAATGGATATTCCAGCACCCCCAGTCTGGATTTCATGGCTATGACATTTAGAAAAATCCACTTGAACACGATTTTCTCGTTATGTCCAGCGGTGAAGGCAATGTGCCTTAGTTCGATTGTGACGTTAATGTATAGCGCAGCGGTAGTGCCTGTACCTACCTGGCTGCAGCAGCCAGAATGAAATAAAATAATAATATTCACTCTAATGCCGGGTATAAATTTTCTTAAAACCCAATTTATGAGTAGAGTTTTACTACAAGTTTTTCCAAGATCGCCTCGGATTTAAAAACATGAGCCGGCTAACTAATCATTTAGATTTAACACACACATAAAGGTGAGCGATGTTTCAAATTATTGTATTGCAGAATCAAGGAAATCATAACGCATCATCAACATCTAATAGCTATAGCATAGACCCAAATATTTTGAAGCCGGTATTTCAAATTCAAAGTGCTATATGCTACCTGCGATTTCCTACATACTCAATACTCACTCTCACCTCCATCCATCTAGTTTAATATGATTAATGATTGCAAAATGCTTTATTGTTTTTAGTCTCTGTAAATTACACTAAACGTTTCTCCTACTCCACACAATATTTCATCACATTTTGGCAAACCAAAGCGAATTCACATATGAGATGACATCTAAAAAGTGTCCTGCTCGTGCCGTGACAGGACTGTGTGGCACACATGCAATTTAGATGTGTGATTTCTGATTTGTGTGTGTAAGCAAATTTATTCGATTGAGCAATGATTGAGAACGAGAGCGAAGGGCCATGCATCATCCTGTCCAACCCTGTGAAATTCGCATTTGCATTCGCCATGCATGGATCTGTGTAAACACCAACAAGCAGCAGAAGCAAGCGAATGCGACGTGCTGCATGCAGCGTGCAATTCATAAGCTGGGAAGACAGGAAATAGACAAATTAATTCCAACCATGCAATAAAACTTATGGGCCAAGCCAAGGCAAGGCGTCTGTTATCCTCGATTTCATTAAATGTCCCGAGTAAACTCGAGCATTCGGATTCTCAATCATGAGTAATTCCATTGTTATCAGTGAACCTTAATGTGCAATGAAATGGGTCATTCAAAGTTTAATTGGCGTGTGATGTAATGTGTAAATATTGTTTTTACACCAAGGAGAGAGTCCCATCTTCACTTTTAGGGTTATGCAAGGCGACGGGCATCAGGTTTTCTTAAAAAAAAATAGCCAAGGAGCTTCTCACGATTTAATTGCCAGGCGAATTGGGCTGTGACCTCACAAATAGGTTATGTAAAAAATATTGAATGATGTAATCAAATAATTTAAACATTATTATGCGAATTTGAAGTGAATTTTGATGATAAAAATTAAAGATTTTCAGAGGTGACATTAATTGTAATTCTAATTGCAATTAAGATGTGATTGATGTGTGAGTAGTAAGTAGAGAACCCATTCCAAAAATTTACAAGGATTTTGACGTGTAACCCAAAAGTGTGTCTGTAATGTTGGAAACAAAGTGTTAGTCAATTAGCTGTGGTTAAAACTGCACATAAGTGTATGTGGTTAACTGTGTTCCACTCCATATAATTGACACGTGCAGGCAATAGGAAAGTGATTTGTGGTGCGGTACGTTGTTGGGATTCTAGTTAATTGCGAGCTAAGCCCTCGTTTACTTCCTCACCAAAGTTATTTGTAATAGATCAGTAAGCACTGTCGTCTGCAGTAATTTAGACGATACGCATCCACTTTCATAATGTGCAATTATTCAAACCGGCTCATTGGGGAAGTGGTTTTGCTTTAATAAAAATGTTGTTGCTGTTAATACGAAAACTAAAACAAAATTTTAACGTCAGTTTGAATGATTTCAAATTGAAATGGTATAATTCCGTTGTTCTTAGTTGGTATAGGTATCCAGATTACAAATTCGAAATTCTTTTGTACGCAGTTCTCAACTGGAGTAAAGCAAAGCAATGTTGCTTTTGTAGTTGAATGAAGAGTCTTTGGCTGTGTTTGACAGGGCGGAAAGTGCGACAGAATGATGGAATGAAAGGAAAAGTAATTCGCGACACTCGTTCTCTGTCAATCTGGTCCTTCTTCTTTCTAAGTTCAACATTGTCGTTACGCATGTTTGACCTCTCTTCGCTTTCCATCTCATCCGCCACTTTTCATGAAGGAGAGACCAGTTTAAAATTCAGTTTATACAACTACAGTGTAAATGTGCGTTAGTCACATTTAACTTCTGAATCATTTCAAGTTTTCTAGAATTCAATTTTACCGCCCTCTTCTTTTCTACTGTAAAAACTCGTTCTAATTAATAAATTTATAACTACCATATATACTATAGAACTACAATTAGTTTAGGCCAAATTGCAGCGAAGATCAGCAAGATAAACCCATGTTGAACAACGTCAATACGTGTATTTTGAGTGCTGGGCGTCTTGCATTAAAATAGCTTCTCTTAGAAGTATTTGAGCTACGTTGGATCATTACACCGCAAGGCTCAACAACAAAATATTGTGACAATCCACTAGTCATGTAATTATCCGCAGCCTGCAGGCGCAGGCAAGGCAAATGAACATCCCTGATCCACGCTTGAGTAAAATTCTATTAAAAAATATAATTAATCACCCAAATTCCTCACGCCATGAGACGACCACGACCGACCGTCCGAAATAGAAAACAATCATAAAATGGACTCCATCCGTGCATCCCATACCGGCACCGTCGTCGTCGTATGCATCAACCCAGCCGTAAATGATAAACGGCAACATTTTGTATTCCATAAAATTAATCCTTGTGGCAACCGTTGTCAATTCCGCATTATGGAAAGTCAGCCATTCCGCAGGTCTCGATGCTGCAGATTCCATTGGATTTAGGTTTTTACATTCAAAACAAAGCAATCCATTCATTGGCTTAAGAGGGGAAGCACCTGTACAAGGAGCTGAGCCTTTTGATCGGCTAATTTGTTTGTTCATTGAACATTTTGATTGAACCAAAACTCAATTCAATTGTTGTTTAAGTTAAGGTGCAAATCCCCCTGTACTAGAAATGTCTTGTCATGAATTCAAATTGAATTGAATTGAGGAAAAGGTAATGGTAATGAACCATTATCGCTAACCGCGTCTGTACCGTGCCATCCGTGCGTACGTAAGTAAGCCTGTCTGCAAATAGAGATTCTAGGCCGCGGCCAATTTGTATTTTGTCAAGAAAAGAACAAGACTGGTGCACGTCAAGTGCGGAACACTTATTTTTGACCATTTATCAATTATACACATTCGCCACAACAGGCGTCATTAAATTTCCTTTCTTTCTGACAACCCCTTGTCATCAAACAATGCAAAAATTGTCATCGTGGATCTTGTAAATATGAACAAATCACCTAAACTCGTGCGTACGTCGTTTACAGAAATAGCCGGGTCACCCTCAAGTGTTCATTTACCTTGGATTTGGAACGAATCACAACTTGTAATACATAATTTTCAACTCAAATGAATTTTTATTTAATTAAATCACGATTCAAAAAGGCAAATTATTTATTCTTGTGCATATTGTAAGTGTGCTCGACCGTCCGCGGCGGCCGTCATCCACGTTTAATTGGTTACGACAAAAATAATTCTCACAAATTGGAGGGAAGGACGGGTTGCTCAATAAAACAAAGGAATAGTCCTTGAAATCCTGTAGAGCACCAGCGCAGCGGTATACAAACCGGAAGGGGGTCAAGGTGCTGGTCGCTGTTGAACCCGAGCTTATGCCTTAGTCTTACCGACGAAAACAAGAATTTCCCAAGAAGAAAACTGCACTTTCTCTTGTTATTTCTTGCCACGCGCTCTGGATTGTGGATTTTTCTCGTGATAAAAATTATGTTTGAAAAATTACGGTACGACAATCATTCCCCGTAATAACCGCATTTAATCATCACTTCGAGCATGTATTCAGCGGTAATCATTGCAATTAAAAGACAGAATTAATTATCTACTGAATACACGTATAGATTTATCCGTGCATAGCGTTTGCGTTGCTTTGCTTTTTACACGGACTCGGATTTTAACGGCAAAAGTGCTCCGTCATTTCCCTCACTTCCTCTTTAATTAACGGGTTTGTTTTCATCCCCATTTGAGAATAGCAAACAAAAAGAATGAGAGTGGTCGGGTGCAGGCAGGTGTTGAAGTAGTTTTAAATCTTCTAAATGTTAAATGCTACGCAAACCTACAACAATTGACTGATTACCCAGCCCAAGTACTGGCCTGGCCTACGCAGATTGGGATCCAAGACAATGGAAAACCCATGCATGCATGTCATTTGGAATTGCTCCCTTTCCTTCAAGTTTGCCTGTACAAATGCAAATGCCAATAGTAAATCTTTGAGAGATTTAATAATAATTGAGCGGTTGAAGTAAATGGGGGTTTGTAGCTGTGTATTATTTTGGTGGTGGACCTGTGGAAAGGTACAACCTCCCTTCTCCGTTTTAATTGCATAAAATGGGAATGGGGAGGGAGGGAGAAGTAGTGCGTATCTAAAAATTACAAAGGAGAAAACCGCACATCATCAGATTCACTTCAAGTAGTGACGCGGCCTCTTGAATCCCTCGTTTCATTCCTGTGCAAAAGTTCCTGCTGAGAAAACGTGTCTTCAGATTTCAGTTTCAATTGAGAGTTTCTGAATTTTGATATTTAATTTTAAAGTGAGTGTTGCCTGTATCCAAAAATGTTGAATCCATTTTGAAAATATGGAGACACGAGTGACGTACACAGCCGCTGCATCATCTATGGACTCTTGGGATATGGACAATTTAAAGTATTTAAAAAACATGTCTAAAAATGAAGGGCCAGAGTCACAGGTCCGACCACATGGGAAAGGTCAACCATTGCTTAGTAATAGAAGGCGGCTACCTACTGGGAGTGTGAGTTACAAGAGCGGAAGTGATTTGAATGGGGAAGAAGAATTCATGAAGGAAGTGCTGGATTTGGATTTGGATATTCCATCGGAAGGAAATAATGGATCCCCGGGTGTAGGTGCGTGTGGAATTGACAGAAGTTTGACTACCGGGGAGGAAAATGACAATTTGGGGAGCTTGGCTCCCCTGGACACTTGCTATTTACTGGATGTAGTCACGATTCGTAATGAATCCGTTCTAGCCGTGAGACATCCTAAACAAATGCTGGGATCTGATGGATCATCTTCGGCTGGGTCCAGTATTGAAGAGGGTAAATGATTGTGTTTTCGGATATTTTCTGACCATTATTGCTATAATCTTTTGTAGCTTGCTTAATCTAAAGTAACTAATTGTTTTCTAATATTACTAATTACTAATATTTAAATGTAGGCGCTAAATTTAGCAAAGTATAGCGTGTGGGATTTTATTTGGGGTGGGTTATCCTAAAAAAGTTAGACTTATAGTAGTGCATTCCATAGAATATCCATAATTCAACTGGTAAGTTATCTTACTATTGCCAACATGAATCAGATTTGCAAAACATGTAAACCTGGCGATCAAATCTTGAAATCTGGCTCGTCGTGAACCAAGACACTAGTTTTTCTGTTGAGTATGTGGATCACAAAGAAGTTTCTAGCGAAGGATTAAGATTCACTTTAATCATCCCAATTCCACTTTGATTAGTGTTATCATCTGTCACGCATTTGTAAGCGCTGCACGGTGTACGGCGCTGGGAATGAGGATTTGAGATGATAATGAAAGCTTTCAGAATTTTTTAAGGCAAAATTCATGTGTAGTACAAGCACAGTCTACAGTAGCAGCGGCTTAATTATTAGGCCGTTAAATTGAGATGTGTTTCTTTTTTGCAAAAAATTATTCACATCCCATATATACATTCACACGGTGCGAGTAGTAATGAATGTAAGATCAGCAAAGTACCGTCCACTGTGTGGCATGCTGGCTTGATTTTAAATTGTAGCACAAGAATTATGTTTGGCTGTGTTTTTTTTTCATGGTGCGGTGCATGGCGTTTAGAGCACATTTAGCACTAACTAAACTAATCTAATCCGCATTTTTGGTACCACCAAGTATGCCATGTTTGAGTTGAGTAATTATTACTTTCATTGTCGGCAATTAATTCGCAGAAGGGATTGGCGAGTGAGTGTGACTTGAAGTGAAGCTAATCCAGTGTCATTATTTAGGCTTGTTTTTAATGTGTGATGCACGTGCAGTGTGCACGTACCCGGCACGCATAAACGATTTAGCAAACTTGAAACTTTCGTAAGAAACTGATAAGTCCCCTGTCTTAGGAAAATTGCAGTATGTGTATATTGGCAGAAGATTCAATACACGCAGGGCAGAAAAATCTGCAAGTGCAAGTCCGTGGACTAATTATTGATGAGCTCAACCACCATTCAAAATAATTTGTTAAAATTAATTAGTTAAAAAATTAAGACTAGGTGATTGTTGGCAATTGGCATTATTGCGACTATCTGACCAATAATACAATGCTCACCAACGAGTGTTTTAAATGTACGTTCGGCATCTCATTTAATTTTTGATTTGTCAGGAAATTTTTTCGATGATGTCCATGAACCGATGCCGGACATTCAAACCGCTGCCCATTTGAACCGTGCTCAATCCCGTACAACATCCAATTCAACGCTAATTGAACAAAGCCGAAGAAATGGATTCAAAAGCCCATGCCCGTACTGTTGTGACCGTGGAAATGAATTCTATTATTTGGGACAGTAAGATTTTAAATTAGTACGATGTTGATATGGCTTATCGTACATTATATGCTCAACCAAATATTTTCATTTCAGAAAAGGAAGTTTTGAAGACTCGAGTTTGGTTCCGACTGTCGGCGGTGAATGCCCACCGGAATTGCCGCGCACACCGTCACCGTACTACGTTCGTCTTCGACGAGATTTGATTTCATACACTCCGTCCCTTCGTCAGCCAAGGAATTTTGGCATGGACAAACAAGGCCAGCTCTTAATCGACTACTCACCGAATTGGGATGGTTTAGAAAAATATGTTCGTAATTTGAAAAGGTGTTAGTTTGGAATTTAATATGACCACTTATCACAAACTAAGCGTAAAGCCCACACATAATCTACTTATTTAAACAAATAAAAATAAATATTATTTATGCAATCCTTGGCCTTTTGCTGTTTCTGTTTGCATTATTACTTGCAAATCCCCTATGACGGATTAGTGTAGTCAGTTGTGGTGGACTTTGATAGAGAATATTTTTATCAACGTGATTTTGCTGAAGGTACTAAAACATTGTTGGTGGAATTAATCTATTAATCTAATCTGAGCGCCTACAATATTTAACATTGTTATCTGGTTGGAAATTAATGGTTTGTCTAGTCTCACCTTACCTAACTGAGATTTTCACACTTAAGAATAACGCGCTGCGCCGGTCCAACCGTATGAAGAATATGGAAATTTGCAGGTCGTCAAAATTTTTTGAAAGTTCATATGTACAAGTGGAGGATAAGTCACCTTTAAAGTTTAAATCCGATGAGGATAGTTTTGATTTTAAGACGGAACTCTCCCGGTATGTACTTTCTAGAAGACTTGACGTATTTAATTGAATTATATATATATAATGTTTACAATTATTAGTCTTACTATTAGTTTCCTGTAAAAATTCTAAATTAACAGATGTAAAATTGTTCTTCAGTCTGAGTGTAACTCAAAAATTGGTCCGTTCGTTGACAGCAGTTTTATAACTGATGAATTTGACCTAATAAAGAATTTATCTATCTATCTATCTATCTATTTGAATAGTTTTTGTATCACATTTGTCAAATATTTTCTAGCATTTTTCGACGTTCTGAACAAATACGGTGTGATAAACACACATGGGGAGAGGCTTTATTTTGCTGGAGAACTAGGTCAGACCTTGAATTTACCTAACTGCTGCGGAGTTCAAAACTTCAACATGAGCTTGATGGATCGACGTGGTGGAGAAGTTTTTCAATTTCGAGGGACAAATATGTGAGCAAACTAGAAATATATTCCTCCAGCCTGTTGACTGGCTGACTTTTAACAACTGTGCCATTTGTAGTTGGCTTATTCGTATGATCAAAATAACGACGTGATTGGCACGATTGAAACTCGTTTGAGATGCTTTGCCTCCTTTCATCGTCAGTTATTTCCAAATTTGAATATAATTAAAATCGCCAAACAAACATGTCCAGAAATTATGTATATTATCTCAGTTTTTATTCATCAGCGCCTAGCATTTAGTATGATTTAGCATTCTTTTTTTGTGAAATAATGTTTTTGTAACCGAAACTGAACTGATTAATGATGAATAAAGAATCGTTTAATAATAATAATAATAATTATTATTATTATTTGTGTGTTTTGCAGTTAGCGGGCTAGATTTATTAACAAGCTGCTTCCTACATTGTACATCTAATCGGTGTGATAATAGCGTTAAAGCACTCGGCTTCCTATTTAATGGCTGCATGGTCATCTTTGCATTATGTGTGCTAATGTACCGCTTCCTGCTTAAACGGTGTTTTACCGGTTCTGAAGTCAGTTTACCACCCACCGGTTAGTAAGCCATGTGTTTGTGCATGTCAACGACTTGATTGCTTTGCGTATTCGGTTTTTGCACCGTGCCTGTCGCGGTTTATTAAACAGCGACCCCTTGAATTTCGTAAAAAAAATTTTTTTCTTAAATTTAATCGGTGCTGCTTTTCAATGCTGAGGATTTGCATCAAACTCTCTTGATCGATTTAGTCTAGCCGAACGTTTAGAGCTTTCACCGTAATTAACGTTACATTTTTTTTAACTCTCCCATAATTAGGGGGTTCAATGCAAACATGTGTAATTTATTCTACTTTCGACGGTTTCTTGCAGGCGGATTTTTGAACAGTGGAAACTGTTCACGTAAGAGAGCATGCATGCACAATTGCACATCAAACATAAGGTACAAGGGAGCTTAGGTACTGGTATATCATTATTGCTAGTTTAGATTTGCATACCACACAATAGCAGTAGCGACCATTTGATGGTTGTGTCAGATGCATTTGCATCTTTGCATGTCTATCGTATTAATTACAACTAAAACACCCACCCATCTTAATAATTATGAGGACATGCTCCGTGATCCCAGACGCTGAGGGCAAAAATTATTTAACGAAGTCGGAATGTGACAGATGTAGGTAGCTTAGTTGGACTTCAAGAGGCACAGCAACAATAAAACAATTCAAGACAACTTCCACTTTAGGCTGACGTGTCCTAGAGCTGGAATTGTTTCTCCTGGGAAATACTAAATATGGATTCCTGGGATTTGGAAAATTTCAAGTATTTGAACTTGACCAGTGAACCACTTGGCGGATTCAAGGCTGCGGGTAGCATGCAATCAAGAAATACTGAAGAATTTAAAAATATTCAAAGTACTGAGGATCAATTTGAAAGTGATTTAACATACTGCTCTTATCTTTCGGTGAAAGATGGGGTTTTACCAAAATTGGCTCCTTTGGAAAACTGCTGCCTTTTGGATGTGGTCACAGTACGGAATGAATCTGTGTACGCATTTTCAACAAGCACAGAATCCGAGTCGGGATCAATTAATGGAACAAAAACCGATGGGTCAACAAAATCATCGTTGGAACTGGACGAAGGTAACGATGTGCTTTATAAAAATGATTTGTAAAACAAAAATGTTGATACAATAAGATAATGTATTCAAATTTGTTCCGATCACAGTTTTAAGATTATATTTTTAATCGTCCAATTTAGTTAAATTGTCTATAACAATTAATATAGTACCAATTTTATTGTTTGGTTTAACTTTAGTTGTCAAATATGCTGTAACAGCACGACATTGTTGATTAACTATTTTATTATTAAGTATTTTATGTATAATCAACACAAGGCTGTTGTTCAATGCCCGTACTATAGCGCAACATTGTTTTGTGCTCAGTCGGGGGCTCAGGGACCCATGTTTCGTGTCACATAAGGATGTTCCAGGGATTGCGTTGAGGAACACTGCCGAGCATGGCTCGTTAGCATTTCATAAGATTTGACGTGTTGATTGTTATGAGTCGGATGCAATGAAATACTGCACCAGCACGAGGATAATTTTATCTGTCAAATAAGAATTATCAAAATGAGGTGCGGCTGTTCTGCTCGCATTATTTTAAGTTCATCTCACTCAAAATAGATACGGTCAACATGATAATATTCCTCACTCCCATTGTTGCAATCATACAACAATGAATGACTTGCTGGCTTCAGCTTCAGGTCGCCAGTCGCCATACATGGCCATGACTGTGACTGTCATGCTTTAAGAATGCGATGACAAGGTTTTTTTTGAAGTTTTGCACGTTTTGTGTAGATTTTTAAAGTTAATGGTTCGAAATTATCACCCATGCAGTTGTCTTTTTAAACATTTTGATTGTATACGTTATGTTATATATGCTAAAGTCCTAAAGATTATTGCACTTATTTTGCAAATCCTCAAGTTTCACAATTTTGTGCCCGGCACTACAATGCTCTCGTACTTTGTGCATGACCATTTAACCTGTTTCTTTATACATTTGAATATTAATTTATAAATCCTCATGACGAGGTATTTATTAAGCAAATGTGTCTAGAAATAATTGCCCTGTTTCAGGTTACGGAAAATCGATTCCTTCCGACTATGGGGAAGCTGGCAAAGGCAGTGCAAGAAAGTGCAAGGATTATTGCAATGATTTAGGCAAAATACCGCCAACAACAAAAGGGAAGAAACATCATGCATCTCCAGATAAAAAACACAACAGACTCCACTTTTACTTTGGAGAGTAAGTGGCAAAGACGTGAAGTATATTGCGCGTATAAAACTTTTTTCTCCTCTTTTTCAGAGAAATAGAGCTAAACAGCACTGAAGGAATCAGGAAACCAAAACTAAAGGCACCTGCGATTCCACCTCCTAAAAACAAAATTCGTCAACCACCTGCAAATCCGCAACCTGCTACAGCTGAAGAGCAATCTGTTCGAATCCCATCACCGTATTATGTCCGACTCCGCAAGAATCTAACTTACTTAAAATCTCCAAATGTTCGACACCCTCGAAATTTTGGATTGGATAAAAATGGACAGCTTTTCATCGACTATTCATCCAATTGGATTAATCTGGAAAAGAACATGCCCGGCAATTCCAGCCTCATTACATGTTGAACTTTTGGGGATGAATGAGTTAGTTTGCACTTAACACTGAACACCACTACTGTATCTAACTCTTCTACTCCATCCATATGGAAAATTGTTTAACCTTAACTTTCTCTGGATTAAATATTAAATTTTTTGGTTTGTCGTTCTCATTTAATTGTAATTATTTGATTTGCAAATGCACATGAGGCATCTAGCAAGCACCTTCTCTTCATTTCATCATGTGTTAAATTATTCTCCGCTAAATTACCACACTATAAATAAATATAGTTTTTATGAATCACGCATCATCGTTTTGTGCATAAAATGTGCAACCTAGAATGAATGAATGATCCTCGGTTCTGGGTTTTATTATGCCTGCATTCATTTGCTGCTATCTAGTTATCTCGTAATTTGACATCAATTAGATTAAATTAAAAATTGGTCGACATTGTAATTGCAATAAATGTTTGATTGCAAATGGGGCGAGTGAGGCGATGCTTGCTGCGGGGCAGGGAAATCCTTGGGCAAATTCAAACCTGACGGCGCGATCGACAGCTTTATACAGAAACGTACGGACCGCCGCGCCGGCCGAAACAGTTTACCAGCCCCAGCTATACATTTTTATTCATAAATCATCATCACCACAATCAACACACAAATTTCAATCAGTAATCCTATTGACGGAACCAAATTTTAAGTGATATTTAACTACAGTTAACTAAACCATACATAATATTAACAGCTCATTGTGCTGGAATTTTTAAATATCATGGACTTATCAGCGCAAGATTTTGACGACACGAGCAGCGTTTCGTCTGATGCCACAGATTTTTCTGTTTCTTTACTAAATGGACTGGATTTCGACGATTTGGCGACGACAAGAAAAATCGACACTTTTTCACAATTTGGACCAAGCCAAGCGACTTTTAAAACCCCAATTCAGAGCGACCATGATGATGATGCTTATATGGATGAAATCTTTTCTCAGGCCCGTGGTCTTACTCAAATTTTGAAGTGGAGGAACTCCTTGACACCGAACACTTTTCTTAGAAAGGTCTGCCCTGATAATGATGTCAGCGTTGTCCCAGATACTCCGGACACAGATTTTTTGGAAGGTACTTAAAAGGCTTTTAATTTTGTCGCTAATTACAAGTAGAGTGTACTGTTTTGTTTTAACAAAATGACCAATTTTTTACAGGAGCTGTGTCACAGGTCCATATTATTACACCGGTCAAAGGAAACTCGTCGATTGCCGCTGCCGAACCCAAGATGTTTCTGATGTCTATGCCTAATCAAACTTTCAGTCCGCCCAGCTTTGAGTCTAATACTCCTGAAATGTTTATCGTTAATGATGATGGTCTGCAAATGCCCCATTCACCACGCAGGGAAACTGGATTGGATGACGAGAAACCATCAAAGTCACAACAAAATGAGAGCCGCACCCCAATTATGTCCCAGGAGCAAAAATTGGACAATCTGGAAGATTTGCCGCTGCGAGATAAAGCTCCAACGAGCCAAAAATCATCAGACGAGCGCTTGAAAGGATATCAAACGCCAATTCGGTTGTATTTAACAGTTTCCCCAAAGACGCCTCCTGTTGGAATTGTGACACCGACTCCAAGGTCACCACCATCCGTAACAATTCGAAGATCGCGACCTGTGGCAAATAAGAAAGTAAAACCATTAAAGGGACCCGATGCTACCACCAAGCCTGTTGAGCGAGTGCTTTTCCGAAGGAGTGTGCCAAAGCTTCGAACACCCAAATCAGCAGGCAACAATTCATTAGCACAGAAAGGCGTCAGTACTTCTGCAGTTGGGCCCTCATCTCTTCAAGACCCAAATTCAAAATACCGTGCATTAATGCACAACTATTTTCAACTAACGAAGAAACTTAAGAAAGAAAAGAAAAAGCGAAAGTCGGCAGTACGAAAGTTGGTTTTACAAGATTTCAAAGGGAGAAAAGGGAAAGGGCCCGTAACCTCGGGCGATCAAATGGCGCTCCTCAGCAAGACCATGTCTGCGATGTTTCAAAATGTCAGAACAATTTATCCGAGACCACCAAAAGTTATAGAAAGGGTGAGCCGTATTAGTGAAATAGAGAAGGAAGCCATTCGCGAGGAAGTTCGGACAACCAAAAGGGATTGTGACTGTCTGTGCTTCTGTGGAGATCAAGACAAACTAAAAACTGATTCACCATTGGACCTCCATGCGTTGCTTCCACCGGTAACTCAGCAAAGTATGTTGATGTTTAGCCAATATGATTACACCGTATAACACAATTTTATTTCTTGTTAATTTGTAACATTTACGGTTAACAGTTTCGCAAACAAACTCATCAATTTTTATCATTTTAATAACTTATGTTTAAAAAACATTATTAAACTAACCTATTTGGTTGGATTCAGAATATTCTACATTTTCCTAAATTTTTGTAATAACCAACGATAAAAATAATTATTCAATAATTCACGACGAATCTACCTCAATATCGGATCTGAGCTGCTAAAAACAGATCGAATCCACGAAATGTCTTCGTTCATAATTTCGTCCAAATCGAGCGTAACCTTTCCTCGCTTAGGATTTGCCTTGTGCTCATTTTCGGTCTTGGCAAGCGGAATTTTTTTGGCTGATGGTTTTATGTGCTTTACTTGGTCTTCAAGTTTGTCGCTAATTCAGAAAGCAGGCGCGTTAGATGATTATATTTAAAAAAATCATATTTCTTAAACCTAGTTCTTTAGGATGCGTCCATTACCTTGAGCTTCTTGGTGTGCTCAGCGCTGACAAGAGCTGCCCACAGAAAAATGTCATGGAAGGCATGGTGTGCGGAGAAGCATCCATGATCTGAAAATTCATAAGGTACTCAAGTAAAAGGTAGTTGGATTCTGGAGGTTAGATTTCTACTACTTTCGAATTACCTCGCGTATTACTTGGCGACCAGGCTGCCCTGCTATGTTGACCTGAACTGGAGCATTTTTCTGTACATTTCTCTTTTCTGCAACTGACTTCTCTGGAATGATTTGAGCAAATTGTTCAAGAATTGATTCCGGTTTATTTGATTTGATGCGAACAATTTCCTTCATTTTGTCATTCTCGTGGTCTTCTTTGGGAAGAAGTGAGCAGAGCTCCTACAAGAATTAGGTAAAATTTTACTAAAGTACAATATCTATTATATAAGAAATTTGCATACAGTAGCAGGATTCGCCTATTTTACCACACGCTAGCGTACCTGCGACGAGTTGATAAACATTAGGGTCGATTTCAAGGCACTAAACTCCACGCTGGATGAATTTGGCACAAATATTGAGGAAATGATTCTGGATCTTGAAACATTATTGTGCTGTGCCAAAATCTCTGGAGTTTCCGGGCGAAAGAAATAGACTAGTCAATAAAATAAATATATAAATTAAGCTTTCCCGGGCTTTCCATTTCTAAATTTGAATTTCTGACATCAAATGCCTTACCATGATTTTTCAAAGAGAATGCTGCAGCCAAATTGCTCAACGGGTCCACTGAAATACTGACAACTTTGAGAGGCACAGACCACATTAAAGTCATGGTAATTACATCCCAAGCAATAAGATTATTTTCTGTAGAGCAGAGCACGATATGGGAACTCGTGTGACATCCAAACTCCACCAACCTAATAAGTTTGATGGATTTACAATTTAACTCTACAAGCGTAATTACTTTAATAAGGGTTTGGTAATTTTAATTTACCTGATGTCTTCCGTGAGCTTAGTATGACACAGGGTCCCTTTCATCTGATGAGTATCACAAGTCCAAAGTGTAAGAGTATGGCCGAACGAAGCAACCAGGACGGACCCATCTGGAGTAAAATTTGAAGGGAGGCTTGATTTAGACCATTATGATTACAAAATCTTTGAGCAAGAAAACAGATTTATGATTTACCCCTCGAAAACGCCAAAGGCCCAGCAGGCAACTCGCGATAAGATCCAGTATTCTCACAACTCCACCATTCGTCCTTTCCCAACAAGCTGTTGTCACTTACTATTCCCCAAGTTTTGAACTTATTATCTCCTCCACTGGTCGCTGCCAACACTGACAAGTCTTCGTCATCTACTGGTTGTATTTTCAAACAAACCATTCCGTTTTCATGTGGCCAATGGATTGTTGTGTTTTGAGCGAATCTAAACACAATTAAAATCAGAGTCACTATTCAAAAGTGCAAGAATAATAAAATTATGTGAGGCAAAATGCAAGTACATTTGTTTTGTTGCTTCAAACTTCCAAAATTTAAGCCGCAGCTCCAAGCATTGACCGCTTTGAGAATCCAATAATGATTCTGTGGTCGCCAACCATTTTCCTTGGTTCGAAAAAGAAATATGAGATACGTCGGCGTTTGGTATAGCCTTCTGTCGCTCTGCAGTAACAAAGTTTTGTTGGGTAATATCCAGCTGAAAATAATTATAATTATTAAATTTTAATTATATTTTATAAATGTTAGTATGAACGCCATATGGTTGAAACATGTTGTTCACTATGTTCGCGTAGAACAATTTGAAAAACTACCGTGTACAAATGTCTTCCTTCCTCATAAGAATAGCATTGTAAGTGACCCGGTTTGCCGTTCAGGACTAAACTATCACATCTAGGATCAAGGTGCAAGCCGCATTGGTAAACCGTCGAACCGCCCAGCGAACTTGACGACGTGTTTTTGTCAGTCTCGTTTTCAGGGATGTAGCATTGAGTTATGTTTTGAATACATCCGGCGATTTTGTTATCTCTGCCGATGAGCTGAATGCCTGAGAAATTAGAGTGGTTTAGATAATACATAATTCATAAATTCATTGTATCATAAATTGAACTCAGGTCAGTTCCGTGCTGTTTGCCTTTAGTTTGAACCAAATTTACATTTAAATTAGTTTAAATTTACTCATTACTCACAATTATCAGCATGAGATATTGCCACAAACGTGTTTCCTTGAGAAATGCTAATTTGCCGAATTGGAAGACCAGTTCTAGGTAACATGCTCCTTCCGTCAGGGTTGTTTGCATCCCACTTGACCAAAGTACATTCACCTGAGCCACTGTACATGTTACCTCCTGAAAATATGAAAGTGGAAATAGAATTTAGTAATATTTTGCTTAGTTAAGTAAATACAATTAAGTCGATTTGAAGGCTTACCACCCATGGTAAAGCACAAGTCGTTAACTGGTAAAGTATGCCAATGGAAAACTGTTTTGGCTGGCGATTTGTCTTCCAAGAAATTTCTCCAAAGTAATATTCGCCCGGAGTCATCCCCGGTGGCCACAACCCAATCTTCGGGATGACACGCAACACATGTAAAATTCCGTGTCCCAGATTTATGCCATCTGGATGCCTTATCTTCTGTGTTTAGCATGAAAACTGAATCAGTTTGAATTGCAGCTACTAAATCGCCGCCTGCGCCGACGGCAATAGAATGAGTACTGTGAATAACTCTCCAGCAAATTTTCTCCAGATTGAATTGAAATAAATGTGTCTTCGAATTTCTGGTTTCACTTTTTGTTACAATGTAGAGGATTGCGTCTTCTGAATGCTCAGGAATACCTAAGACAAGGAAAACCCCGTCCTTGACGCACACCAGATTCAACCAAGATGTGATAGGTTTCCAGTTGTTCGGCAAATTCTGATTAAGATTTGCATGGAGACGAATTTCATGGTCTGGGCTTGTGCAATCAATTTCGTACAGGTTGCCTCCAATTGTAAGAACGAATAAAGTTTGGGGAGCAGAAGGATCTTCTGATTCTTCAATGGAAATATTCGCTATCACCTCTGCGTTTGGCGTTCTAATTATTCCAGTGCAAAAGCATGTCGCGGTACTGTATTCCAGGATTGTATTTGATGAGACGATGTAAACCGATCTGGGATCAAAGCAAAGAATACAGTTAGTTCTGAGCAACTGCTGGGCAGTGTTATTAGATTAAACCCTCACTCAGAAAATTCGTATTTTGAAATAAAATCGTCTTTCTACCTACTCTTCAACTCTTAATTACTTTAGAAGGGTAATCCAGCTGTCATTCTATATTCCCCGATTTGCTTACCGCCGGTTATGGTTTTTAGCGTAATTCAACTATCACATATCAATAAGTATTTTCCGAATATTTTATAAGCTTACTTTGTATCTCGGGAAAACAGAGGCCTGTGCGTGATGATGGAGCCACCCGCCTTGACCCCAACTCGAAGACTCTTTAAGCTCTCCTCCAAAATCATGTTCGAAATTAACTGATTACTTATAATCAGTTATATATCTCACTAAAAAAGTAATAACACGCCGACCGCGACCGCCGACCAGAATTGAATTCCTCAACACGTGCAGCAGTGCGAGGGTGTTTGAGTGTACATTGTAATTTCCCGCGCGGTTTCAGCGAGGAACTTTCAGTTCAATGGTATGAATTGGAGACGAGTATTTTTTTTAATTTCTGAGTAAATTGAAAAACCAGGCGTCAAACTGAATTTAAAAAGGTTAAGGTAGTATGTCAAGACTGCCAAGCCATTATCATTGCGCTGAAGTAACAGAAGCTTCAAATATTAAGTAGTCAAATCCCAAAGAAATTGGAAGAACTATGACTATGGGTATGGATGAAGTTCGTTAAATAAGTCAAAATATCTTGAAGGCACACTAGAGAAACTTGTTAATTATTTAATTTAACATCTAAATATGACCAGCTCTACACTATACATTAAGATAAATCAAATCACAAATTATGAAATTGCTCTTTGACGCCTAGGCTCCCTCTCCAGACTTGGGTCAGGTTTTGTTAAATCTTCCGTAATATTTATTTCCATTCTTGTCGATAGAATAGTTATAATCCACTTCCGTGCCCAAAGCCTTTTCTATAGCTTCGTCAATTCCATCAACAGGGATGGCAGTTTTGAGTCTCTCCTGCAATTTCGAATATTTGAAGTTAGTTCATATTAAACTTTCTTTTGCACTATTTTGCACTAGGCAGTAGGCATAGAATTACCATTTCCGACATCAAAAGCTTTTCAGTTTCTGCTTGTTGGGCAGCTTTTTCTGCCTCTAATCTTGCTCTAGTTTCAATAATTTGCTGCTCCATGTTAGCCCATTCAATCTTGAGAGCCGCTTCTCTGTTCTCCCGTACTTTTGCATTATCTTTCTCAATCAAAGCAATAAGTCGATCAATTTCTGCGTCTTCCGTAGTTTCTTGGGCGTGGGTGCTCGTAAGGGCTTCTTTTTCTTCATATCTAGCTTTCATGAATGCCCTGAAAGTATAGAAGTACATTTCAGTCAAAACTTTGTGCTTGGTGATACTATATCGTAATATCTGTTCTGTGGCAAAGATGCCTAATATTTCGGCTACATGCCCATGTAAGCTTGCAACTAAGATTTTTGACACAGATAGTTACTTCTCTTTTAATAAATCATGATCAACAATTTGAAATACCATGCAAATACTCCACAAAAAATGACTGAAATTCTCACCATAAAGATCGTTGGTATGTATAGTGAATATTGAGAAGCCGCGTTCTTTCTTCGTCTTCTACCTTCGGTCTATAAGGTATCTTTGGAATATTAAATACTTTGCTTGGAGCTGTGGGCAGCCACCACGGTTTTTTCCTCCAGCGAATTGACTGTATTTGGGCACATGCAGAAGACGGATTGTGAGGAATCTGGAGTAGGGCTCGACCTCCTACAACCAGTTTACTTCGGTGCATTCTGTTTGAACTTTCCTTCTCTAAGTCTATTATTAGAGGAACTCAGCAACTAAAGCCACTAATCACGGTACTGTTTTCAGGAAGTAAATTAAAATTGCTAAATTTTTCCGAGCCGAAATATTGGAATTCAAGTGCATGTGCTGTGTGCGCGCTTCGTCTTGTACACCCATTTGGCTCGCACATTGAGAAAAAAGTGAAGTCGGTAGGTCGTAGGTGTGCATTAAAACTTAAAAGCGAGTAAACCCAGCCTCACACAAGCAAGCGGAAAATCGGCTATGAGTGAGTACTGAGTACCAAATACTAGTTTACTACCGTCATTACATAATACTTCTTTAATATTAACAGGTACTTCATAATAATATGCATATTATATGAAATCATATGTCAATAGTATTACATATACATTTACGAATCTTATGTTGTTGACTTTTGTCACGCAGTTATATATATATATAGCCTGCATGTTAACGTTAATATTTCACAAAGAGGCTGGGACCAATCAACTGTTACAAATTTTATGTTCACATAAAATAATACTTAAATGCCATTTTGTCTATTTTCACAAGTTCAACCATTTCTGTAATGTCACGCGAGTAGAACCATGTCCTGCCAAATGACTTTGTCATTTAAACAAACTTTTAAACTCTTGTTCTAATTACTTCTGCTCCTCGTCGTCCTTCCGCTTCTTCTTCTTTCGATTATGTCTATACATATCCGTCATATTCTCAGCAGCCTCCATCGTATAATTGTACATTCTTTCATTCGAGTCCACGACATTGCGGATCAAATCCACACAGAAGGCCGGCAAATCTCCCACATGGTTGAGGTTGATTTGATGCGAGAAATCAGGCAGATTTTTAGATCTCAACTTCGGTTTATGCTTTTTTTCGAAATCGTGGTACACTTGTTCAAATTTAATGTGGCGAGGACGGAAATGCCTATCATTGCGTGGTTCATGCATATGAACATTTGCCTTCGTTTTTTCTTTCTGGTCTTTTTTAGAAATCAGAATGGGTTTAGGCTCTACTACTGTTTTGTACTTCTTTGGTTTTGATTTCGATTGTACTCCTTCTGGTGATACAGGTGTGATGTAGGATTCGGACTTTGCAACACTTCCAGCTTTCTTAGAAGTAGACGCCTCCGATGGAATTGCTTCAACTTCATCTTCAGTAAGAAACGAGGATGATCCATACATTGTGCTTTGTAATTCCTGCGCTTCTGAAATTTTGGGTTTTGATTTTACGCTGGAGTCTTCAGGTATAAAAGCGGAGGAATACGTTTTCGTGTGTATGCTTTCCCTTATGGATGTAATATCCTGCATGATTGATTGAAGTCGCTGGCTTAAATCGTCCCCACTACTTTTCTGCTCATCATTGGATGCCGAGGGAATGTCGAGTTGAGACACGGAGTGTGCATTTATTTGATTAGACGAAGACGCAGATGTGGAAGACGTGGATTTCCCAGATTTTGAGCTAATTTGACTGCTGACTTCTTCAACTTCGTCTTGGGACCGCGGAGTCCTTAACGATGAAACATGACTTAAAGTATCTTCCGTCGGATCTTCGACAGGAACCTCCAAAACTTCCGTTTTACTTTTAGTTGTTTTTATTTCACTTTCCAAACTACTTCCCTCTTCTAAATGCTCTGAGATTTCAGCAAGCGAATCCTGAACTTTGTGACTAATTTCTTTGGAATGCCGTCTCCTGGATTTTGATTCGCCGTTGGATTTAGATTCAATTAAACTTTTAACAATGACTCGTGGATAAGTTTGTCGTTTGGAGGACGAAGAACCGATCGAGGAAGTTGGAGGAGATAGGTCAGGATTCACAACTCCCATTTCTAAATCTGAGAATATTTTGCGTGGGATTTGCGTTACTGCTATTGAAGATGGTTTCTCTCTGGAAGGTTTCCGCTCTGTTTTATTTCGACGACCCTTTGACTTTGATGTTGGTTCGGTTGTGGTCAATGTAATTGATAAGGAAGATGTAGACAGACTTCCTTCGTCCGAAACGGGCGCTATTGTTGACGATTTGACCAGGATGGGTCGTTTCGGTATTTCTTTAAATTCCGCGACCGTCCGAGCTTGCCGAGTTGCCGGTGCTTTTGCAAATTTAAGAATGAGGTTTCCATCTCCGTCAATTTCTCGATTATTATTTTGCGTGATAATTTCCTGAAGCATTAATTTGACAATTAGAAATGCGTTGACTAAGGAATACTTTATGCATGTATAATGTACGTGTTGGTGTTTACTTACACTCTTGGATTTCTCCAAACTCAATTGCGGAATCCGAAATTGCTGACTTCGATTCAATGCATGTCTTGCCTTTTCGAGGATTTCGTTTGCCATTTTCTGTGGCAACAGGGAGGGAACTTCAGTTAAATTTTGTGCACAAAACACCGCAGCAGAGAAAATCCGATCCAGCAAATTTCAACCACAAGACTCGCGGTCACCTGTGTGTGTTGTGCTTGTGCTACAAAATAATTCCATGGGAACTCGAAGGGTGAGCCTTCAGCGCTTTGGGTATGCTCTGTGCATTGTACGATTTGCACGCAACAGAGCTGCGAACAGTATATTAGACAATGAATCCAGGCAAAAGTTAATTTTTAACACTTAGATTTGAACATTCTATTAAGTTATGATATTGTGGAGTAGTAAAGGGAAAAGGAGAAGGAGAACTGGTTCATGTATTTGTATATGCAATCTCTCTTTCCGTTCACTCCACACTAGACGGATGCCATGCATCAAACATTTCAATAAAGTCTACACTACTTGAAAATGTTAATTAAGTTCCCTTTATAGGAGGTGCAATTTTGCTAAGGAATTATAAGTACGCGTATTCTTTACATATGCAGGAAACTAATTTTATTTCCACTGGGCTAGGATAAAGCGGATTCAGCAATCAATTCCAGCTTTCTTTATCGTAGTTTGAGTTCAAATTGTCATTTTTAAGTCATTCATTTCCAGTTTTGGTCGTCTTTGGAAGATGTATCGTCTGTTTCCCATAGCTCAGGGCCAATTTTAGCTCCTCCGCGACATAAAGCACACAAAAATGTTTCCTTTAAATACACTTTTGTGCTCATTTCATAATGGGTTCCGTCTCCGCGTCTGTAAATATAGCGTAGGAAACAATAATATGATAACAGTTGCAGTTGCAGCATGGTTTGGTTTCTGCTCATTGCCACTTCTTATGGTTTACCTTAGTGAGGAATAATATTCAGCTGCCATGGCTATGCAGAAAACCTGTAAATTTACAGCTTTCATGAAATAATTTCATCAAAATGAGTAATTTAGTACGCACCGTCACCAAAAAGATTACAAGACACAATAAAATCGTCAAAACCCCAAGCAAGGTAAAGCGCTCCAATGCAAAGTCTAAGCATCCAGTTGTCCATGAATTCTTCTTATTAGGATGAGTAGAGCAATCTATACTATAGGCTGAATACTACGAATACAAATGAAAACTGAGAAAACATTTAACTTAATTTACAAATTAGCTTAGAATAAGTTTACTTCTGTGCCACAACATGAATCTGGTACAATCCATTCATTGGTATTCTCCGGCTCAAGATATCCGCGCCGCCAATCCTCGGGGTTATTAATGCCGCAACAATGAAACTACAGTTACAGCTAATGCTAATTAATTTAGTAATAATATTTGCTCACTTCATTACTTTGTATTGTAAACACACTAACATATCTCTGCAAGTCATCCCACCCTTTTACAGCCACTTCATGTGTTACAGTTTGTTCATGGCGATGTCCAGTCGAATTCCAAGTATCGTATGCTATTAGGCTGTCTTGCATTTGTTTTTCTAAATCTATTCTGGACAATCGTCCGAAGAAAATGACAGCTTTGATTCCGATGAGACATGTGGGGAGGAGGAGCCAAGGAGCAAGCAAATAGTACTACTCCCAGTTGGTGTAAAAGTATGTAAATTACAAGCCAGTCGAATAAAATTAAGTATTGCACATAATACAATTAAATTCAAAGTTCTCTTCTTGCGCGGAGATTGTTGTTTTTATTGATTAGTACATACCAGACGTGAAAACGACTTTCTTTGTTTTTTGATCAGGATTGCCAGTGAAAGTAAAATCAAGTCAAAGATCGGTCCCATCCCCAGCACCAATACAAAGTAACGATTTCTTAAAACTTCTAGCCCACTTTGAAATTCAATTGCAAATGTTGTTGGCCAAACCTAAAGATTTTGTTGACATTTTATCCTGAACACAAAGAGAACTTCTAAAGAGTACAAAATATTACCAAATAAATACAAATCCAAAGAGACACTCCAAGAATCAGGCATAACTGAAACTCATGATTTTCAGGTCTTGATTTTATGAGGAAAAACTGGCCACAAAATGTTATGATTAAATATACAAACACTCACAAGTTGTAAAGTGAGGCCGACGATAACGCATGTTCGCAATGTGTGAACTGAGCAAAAGTAGTTCTTGTCCTCCAAACCCTGCCGTATTAGTCAATTACTATTTGATTAGTTTATTAACGTTAAGTGCACGTCAGCTGGAGTCAGTACCGTAGGAAATACAATGAGTGGTATACTTTTCCGTTGTTCAAGGAACCCACCCTCAATTGAATCATGCCAACTGATTTTCTTGGATAGAGTTGATGATGCAACGGACAGACGAGTTATATTCTCGGATTTTGTGTATTGGGGAGGCTGTTTCAAGGCGGATTTAAGTGGAGCAGTACTAGTTGTACTACCACCATCAGTAGTGTCCGACATTTTATGTAGTGATGTAGTTAGGTTAACTACTTTCCCAATTAATATTGACTAAATTCACAAAAGCATGAATTTAACAAATGCAAACGTTCTTATATTTACTGATATTCCTGGTATTTGAGGTAACTTGAATATTGAATATTGTTTGTTATGGCTTTGCAATTTGCTTGTGTCAGTTGACGACGATGTGCTTAAGTTTAAATTCGGAGATAGTACAGCGCATATGCACAATAATAATCTCGTGCTGTGAGTTGTATGAAATTGGCTAACATTGATTTTGTATGAACGCTCATTGTGATGATTACGTTGTTTCGTATATTTTGTCCAAATTTCCGCTCTGTCGTTTCTTAGAATGATATGGATGCTAATTAGTAGCATTTATCGTAACTACTTAATTACTTAATTGCATGATATCACGGAGGCACAGCTTGGGTACATTTTTGCTTTAACCTAATATCACCTTCTATTTCCCGGCAGTTGACCGTAAACTTTGTAACCAACTACAGTGTTTTCATTACAAAATGCGCTTCTACATGAAGTTATTTGCTGTTGCTCTTCTCCCGCTAATACTGCTTTCATTTATGACAAGTTCAGCCGTGATGTCTAGCCCAGGTAAGTCGCAATCACTTTTTGTACTCATATTTCTATATCATATTTCTTAGTTGAATACACTAAGCATTCGATTTGCCTATTTGTATGCCTAACAGTCGTTGAAATGTGGAGAGCCCCAGAAGGTCGCTCAGGGTTTAACCCCCAAGGTGTGTATGCCGGGAATGCAGACTCGGTTGCGCTCGGAGGTCAGCTCGGGTTCATTACAGAATTTAAATTGCATTCTGATAATTTTACGTGCACATATCCAAGTACAAACTAATATTTTTACAGAAACTGCTAAAAAATTTGAAGCGAAGAGTCGTCAATGAGCACGTTAAATGAAATCCAGACTCAGCATTTTGTATCAAGATTTACTCGAAAAATGTATATGTGGAATTTGACAAGTGACATGAAAAATAAAATTTAATAAATTTGACATTTTGTCACTTCTCGCTCCCATTTATTTTCAGCCATACCTTTTGTGCTCAACTCACACATACATACGCTTGGCCGCTGTAGTAAAAGTTTACAGAATTTATTTTTGGAATTTGTATTAACCGAGGGATTCCCCCAGGTGCACGTAGTAGTAGTACATTTGCATTTCGACTTCTTTCAATGTAATCCGGTTTTTATGTATATGCAAAGGCACCGCATACAATGCAATGTCATGTTTTAGTAAGGCTCCGGGCCCTTCCCAGTAAACGCTTTGAGCATTCCAGCTTTGATAGATGTTAGTTTGCTGGCTGCCTTCGATTCAGATAGACCTGGAAATTTTCAAGCTGCCAAGTTATCTAAATTATTTCTGTGCAATATTGCAACTTGTTAAGAATTTGAATTGTTTTCGTAGAACTGTGTCATTGGAAATCAAAATGGGATTTCTCAGTACCCGACTTCAGAGTTTAATCGGGACCTTTACCTTATTTGGAATTTTGTCAATTCTGCCGCTAATTACAACAAATCACCAGAATTTCCCGTTTCCGTCCCAAGGAGGATACTTTGGTGGGAATCAGCAGGGATTTAATCCATTCCAAAGTCAATCACTCTTTCCAAATCAAGGTGAAACTTATTTGATTTCATTCGCTAGTGTTTGATTGTAATATGGCGTAAGTGAAAGAAAGGTTTGATACTAACGCTTGATAAATTGATATTATCACAGGTTTCGGAAACTTTGGTGGCCCCGGTCAAAGATTTCCTCAACAAGGAAACAACAACGGAGGAATTTTCAACAATCCATTTTTTGCTGGTAACTTTCCACAGCCGGGATTGGGATTCAATCAATTTCAAAATCCGAACAGTGGGTATTTCTCTAATGGACCAGGACAAACTCCCATCAATAATATCAAGAACCCTAACCCACAGCCGCAACAACCGCAAGGTCAAGGTCAAACCGGTCAGCCCCAACCAAATCCTAACTTGGGAAAAGGTGAATATCCGCAGAATCCTGGACAATTCCCAAACCAAAATCCGGGCAATAATGGGAATGGACGATACCCAAATCCTTCTCTACAAAATCAGTTCAATAACAATGGGAATAGCATCAACAACCAGCGTCCAAATCCGAGTCCCACGTTGAATGTCAACCAAAACACTGGGCAATCACCAACCAACAAATTCCCAAGCCAAAATCCACAGTTTAATATGAACGGAGGTCAACAAACTAGTAATCCATCAAATCCTAGTAATAATTTGAATAGGGATAACCAAAACGGACAAAATGCGTACAATCAAGGCCAGCGCGAAGGGAATCCAGGCCGAGAGCAAAATCCACCAAATGTAAATCCAAACTGGCAGAAACCAGTCACAACCGGATCCGGGAATGGTGTACTCAAGCCAACGACAACACAAAGTCAAGGAACACAAACGGATCCAGATATGGATATTCGAAATGGAGGGCATGAGGACGGGAAAACTGCTCCAGGCAAACAAGGTACGCCCGCCTGGTCGTATTACGATGACACATCGAAGGCCGAAAAACTCTCAGATGCGGATTTGGTTGCATTAACTAAACAGGTATGCCATTAAAGTCAAATTATTTCCACTAACTTTATATGCTGCGTGTGCATTACAGTTTCTAATGTCTCGATTTTTACTTTTCAGAAGTAAACGTCAATACGTTCAACAACGCACTGATGATTACCAAAGGCTTGCTGAATTGTACTAATATAATTCATTTTAAGCCCGCTCCACCTATTTTTAATTCTATGACTGAGTTAACTGATATGCAAGTTAGTTCAGGAAGATCGAAAGGATTTACAAAAAAATAAATCAGAATTCTTCAACATTTTAACAATGGATTCTTCATTTGCGTTGCATTTTGCTTGTCATGTTACAAATACATTTTAACAATAAATGGCGGGAATCCATGGCCATCGCATCGTCGATGCCGGTGCGGTGCGGTGAAGGTTTAGAAAACTCAAGTAATTATTAATATAATACCATGCAACAATCAGTGCAACCTTTACTGCTTCGAACAAGCTTGGGTGCAAATGTAAATGTAATCCATCGACCTTTCTAAAAATAGAAGGGAATAAAAATAATTTGAATACTCGGAAAATAAGAAGCTGTGGTGCTCAGGCGTCGGGTTTTTACATTTGAATTCAACTCCGTTTCCGTCTGCGGCAAGTGCAGTAAGCCAGTACCTATTCGAAACAATAAGTTGGCATTTGGCATTCTCGAGTGAGTTGTTCGTGTCGTGCCTTGTGCGCTGCCAGTTGCCAGTGTTTAATTTTGCTTATTCAATTACAAGTGCAAGTATTTGGGTGACAAGTTCGAGAGAGATGACTGAACAAATTTTGAAATCCACGTTGGTTTTAGCAGCCTTGGTGCTTCCAAATCTTTCAATAGGTCAGGACACCATATGTTTTTTATCCTGGTTATGTGGGAGCCCTCAACAGTACAATTGGAAACTTAATGTCACAGTTAAAAGTTTATCAGCAGTACATTGGTAAGTAATTTAATTATAATCAAATTATGCTAAACAGCTGCGTGCTGCCATCTGAGAAAGAACTGGAAACCCTTTTAATGTGGCACAGTGGCACTGATCAATCAAATCCACAAGCGGCGTGCGCGTTATCTTCGTTCTACCAATTAAAATCCAAAATTGTTTATAGAATGTTCATTCTTTTTATGCAGATCAGGCATTCCAGCCGCTCGGCCAGTATGATAAAGTATTCAAGAAGCCCTTAGGCAGTTTCTCGGATCCCGAAACTCCAGAACCCACTCACAATCCTACCACAAAAGCCTCCCAAAATCCTGACCCCAAATCGGACACATTGAAACCTACCAATCCTGTCGTCATTCCAGAAGTTAAGTCCGATTCATCGGCTGAGACGCAAGCTCCTATTGTGGAAAATTCTGAATTCAGCGATCCTTTCGATGAATTGCTTTCCACCATTTATTCGGGCTCCGACGGTGACGACGTCCCACCAAAACCTAACGACGAAAGCAAAGATCTTTCAAAGCCTGCCGCCACTACCACCGGTAGAATTGGCGTACAAAATTCTGAAAATCGTACACCAGCCGATGTCATAGAACCAAACATAAAGGAAACACACAAAGGAAGCAAATCCAAAGTCAGTCCAGACCCGGAACTGCCCGGAAGTATTTCTTTTGGAGATTTGGACTCCGCCGTACCGAAGAATCCGAATCATTTAATCGACAACCGGTTCGAGCCTAACAAATTTGAGGCAACAGCTTCCAAACCGATGACGACGATTTCAACCTGTGGGATTTTTGATCCGAGCTCATCGCGGGCACGGGGTCACATTGTTTGGCCTTGGATGGTGAGTACACTATGAAGCTAAGGAAAACGGGCCGTATGATTATAATTATTATGAACAATTTCCTAACAGTTTGTTTTACCAAATGCGTAGGCTTCGATTGGGAAACAATATAAATCTGGATTCTTGTACAAATGTGGAGGGACGGTTGTGGATTCCAGAGCCATTGTGACCTCAGCCCATTGTGTCAACGCCGGGTAAATTTGATAATAAGAATTCACCAAAGAATTCTAGTTATAAGGTTTTATGGTATTCTTGTCTGATGCCAGAATTGACACAGTGGATATCGCGGGACAGAAAATCCAAATCACGGGAATGATTATTCATCCCAGTTACCGTGCAACGATGGGCTACAATGACATTGGACTCGTTGTGTTAAGCGAGCCAATTTCTTGGACTACGAAAACTTCAGCTGCTTGTTTACCATATACTGATTCACTGAAATCAGGAAATCATTTGGACAAGGCGGACGGTTTTTCCTGGTCATCCGAATGGAGATATGCAAACGTTGGTAAGTTATTGGCGGCTGGAAGTGGAAATAATTGTGAAGCATTTAAACAAAATTACGAATATTACAAATCCACTTGATGTGTTCACAGATGGTGGTCTAGCTCTAAAAATGAAAAATGTTCACACTAAGATTTTGAATTCAAGTTTTTGTGAGAGCGAAATTCGAGAAAATGGTGCGAATTTCCAGGAAATGTTCCCAAGGGGGCTGGATTCTACATTGTTGTGTGTACGGAGTTCTCGGGGGCGCCTTTGCCAGGTAGGGAAATTTATATTTGTGATAATAACTAATCATGGTTGATAGGTTTGGGTTTACTTTACAATGAAGTGTCCTAATGCTGGTTGATAATATTTACAGGGTGACAGTGGAGTTTCACTTCTAACCAGAGATAGGACGGGTAAATCATATCTCATTGGAACAATCGTTAAAGGCGA